>WYDI02030467.1:0-38582 GCA_009867235.2 Psittacus erithacus
AATATGATAATGATTTCCAGGAAATAATATGTTTATGTATGATTACCTAATGAATTTGTATGTATAACCCTATATAAAAAACTTGATCTCAGCGCAAGGTGTGCATGCTAGGAGGAGATATCCCCCGTGCACCCGGCGCTGTAATAAAGAAGTGTCTGCTTATCTACATCCCATTGGTGTTGGTAAGTTTCTTATTCTGAATTTTCGGTAACATCATGGTGGCTTTCTGGTCACCTACAGAAGACTATAATTATCCTTTCAGCAAAGTAACTGAATATATTATTTCTGTGCAAGACATGCTAGTTACACTACCTTGCTCAATTATTCATGATATGCACTAGAGGAAAGAGGTGTGTGGGGGGGAAAAGTTCAATTTACAGCAGAGAAATTGGGAGATTTGTAAGAAGGGAAATTATAAGCCTAAGGGTATTGTAACTCCGGAAAGGCCTACTAAGGAGGTGGTGCTGTCTTTCAAGGAGGTTTTAAAGTATAGGTTAGAGAAATGTCAGTGAAGAATGAGCTTGGTGAGGTTAATTTTGCCTTGGTGTACAGGGATTAGATAATTTCTTGAGGTCTCCTTCTGTCTTGTATTTCTGTGAATACAACTTTTGTTGTCATTTGCTGTTCTTTTATTGATCTATCTCACTATGCTGTTTGTCATTCAGACTGCAACTCTGCATTAAGTACGGCCTTCTAAGACACTTTCCTTCTCCTGTTATCCTTTTGCTGGAGATCATGCTACGTCTCTCACTAAACACATGCTATTTGTATTACAGTCCTCACCTCCTCAGGCTTTTACAATTGTTTCCAGCAAATTGCATTTTGTCATAGGCTTTAGGCATTGAGAGGAAAATTACAGCCTACAACAGAAGGTTCACATAACTAAAAAATTTCAATGTCTCCCAGTGTGCACTATTCATATAGGGTCAAAGAGTGGGCTTGCAGAAGATGGGTGTAAAAAGCAGCCTGATTTCGGTAGTGCCAGCATTAGGCTAAAGGAGCCTGTCTAGACTGGAGTGCTGCTATAGATACTGTCCAACTAGTCCATTTGGTTAGAGACACTTTAATTTAGTCATACAGCATATCCCATTTTCAAGCTAAAACAAGTACAGCACATTCTCCTGTATTTCTGCACCTAGACAACTCATTTGTTGAGACCCACTGAAGCATCCCTGTGAGTCATGGATGTTGAGGAACCACAGAAACAAATGAAGAGCCCCTTTGGGCTTGAAGAAAGAAAAGTGAGGATTCTCATGGAGAGCTCATTTATGCAGGCTCTTCATAAAAGCAGTAAGGAAAGCAAGGCAGGATTACTCTGATTTCACTGTGGTTTTGTTGGCTGCTGACTACATATGGAGACCAGGGAGAATAGCTTCCAGCTGAAGTACCCCCTCAAGGTGTGAGAATCTGGAGCAGAAGGAGGGGTGGTGGCCCAGTCTGAGCTCCAGTTGTCCCCCTGGTCCAGCCATTATGAGAAACTTGGTGTTGGATGATTTTGTGGGAAGTTGTTCGAGTAACTTTGAAAAATTGTATTTCTTACATGGCTTGCTCGCAGAAGCCCTTTCTGTCGTAATACTAAAACATCTCAAATACCAAATCCTTACCACATTTGGTGAATTTTGGTTAAGGACTTGATTTGAATAGAGACTAGTTTTATCTGCATACATTGCACAGCTTAGATTGAGCTGCATATACTCTTGCACCTGCACAAGCCAAAAACACAAGCCAAATAAGAAATACTCCATATTGCAGGGTTACAGACAGCTGTCTTATAGCATGCTGCAATATTCACTCCTTACAGGAGGAGACATACTGTCTCCTCCTTCCTCTAGACTTGGTTCTACTCCTTTTCAGCACATTGCTATTTCCATCTGCCTACCAGTTGTAGTTCCAGATAGATAGTATTTCAGGGATGGACCTTTCACAGGCATGGTCAGTTCCTCTTTAGTTTTCCATGTGGCCCCTTTGCTGTAAGGGTACCTGGTTAGACCTTCATGTCACTGAACCATGCTAGAAGGCTATACGTATTTGCTGATGGTCTGTGCCTGCTAGAAGACTAGCACAAGGAAGGTGCAAAAAGGATGATTTGGAGAGAGCAGCTGGCACTGTTTGGCTCCCGTCACGATTGTAATAGTGCTGTGCCCACTTACCCCACTGCAGATGCTGTTTCCTTTGTACACTCCAAAAGATATACTGTAGAAAACATTCTCCTTGGCACTTCTCTCTTTCTTGCCTGTGCTGGGCATCTCCAAGAGGCACAAAATTCTGCATAACTTTGTTTTCTCTAAGCCTACTCAACCTAGTTTGTATGGGATACCTGTCCCTGCTGACTGGTGATTGTTACAAGACCTCTTGTTTGCAGAGCACCGTTCTGTATTAGAGAATATGTGAATTTGGGCAATGGCAGAACTACACTGTCTCTTGAGTTTAATGAAGTAGATCCCTTTCACACTTGAAATCCACACTTGCGATACTTAGGAGACATTCTGGTAACATGCAAGTTTCTGCTATTGTTACAATGACAAAAGTACTGTATTATTACACAATAGCTTTCTTCTTGCTTGTCTGGTTTATTTGCTTATATATAAACATATATGTGGATTTATATGTTTACATACTATAAAAATTTCTATATATTTCTTTAAATTTCACCTATTTGAAACTGTTTTTTTGTGCATGTTTGACCACTCCAAAGGGGGTAACAGAAAGAAGTTATTTCCTAGTGTGCTTATATTTAATAATAGTTTTTACTGTATGGTAGTAGGCTCTGTTTGAAACACGTATAGATAACAAATGTAAGGAACAGAGAACAGTAAGGCAAATGGTCTGGACAACCAAATAATAACTGTGTGTTCTCTGTGACAGAAGCTTCATAATAGAGAGCTGTTTGCAATGAATACATCCCTCCCCTCTGAAAAGGAGAATACAAAAATCCATATTACTCTTTTAATTATTTTCATTTTGGTATTTTAAGTCCCCAATTCAAGCTGACTTTTAAGTGCTTTCTAAAGGTATAAGGGGCCAGTCAGTGGAAGGATTTCCAAAGACTGCTTCATAGCTTTTGAAGTTCTTTCTATGAAGGAGACCACTGACTGTAGTCTGCAAAGATACTAAATACTGTCATTTCTGCTGTCTTGATCATCAATGCTGATTTCTCCTCTCCCCCCTTCTTTTCCAGCGACACTGTTAGTTTTGACACTGGGCATTCCAAGATTACAAGTATCTTGTCTGAATGGTCATATTTTTGGCCTTTGCTAATTTCCTCAACTGTTTTTTCAAAATCAGTATTTTTTAACTGGTCACTTTAGCTTTTTTCAGTGACATTGAACCTGTGATGCATGTCACTTCTGGAGCATTTTCCAAACATTGTAGGCGTCATGGAGCAATTTTAGCATAAAAAGAAGAGTATAACTAGAGATGGCGGGGGAGCAAATTACATTTTGTGTATATATATATAGTGTTAAATGCTTCCATTAGTTGCCATAGGGATGGGCAGAAGTTGGTCTGAAATGACAGCTTTTCTGATGCTTGATGTGTTTAGAAAGAAAACATTGGGGGGAGGGTTTTTTATTATTATTATGCTGGGAGTCTTTTATAGGGTAGGGGGAAGTATTAACGTTGTATTTCTCAAAGAAATGCAGCGGGGCTCCATAAGCAGGCCAGGCATCACCTTCACCTCTCTTCAGAAACACTGACCTCTATGAAGCATCTTTGTAGCTTCAGGGCTGTAATTCCACTGCTGCTCTGAGCTTTACATTTCCCTCTGTTGTGCAACACTCGAACTCGTGAAACCTGGTTGTCAGCTCAGGCATTACTATTTTCTTGCTCTAATGTTAATTTGGCTTGAATATTGGAAATCAACAGAAAGCAAACCTTGGATTTATAGCTACACTATGATAATGTCAAAAAGATAAGAGGTGCAAGTCACGTACCTCAGCGTGTCATCTAAGCCTACAGCCGTCTGATGTTAAAACAATCATTCACACCAAGAGTGACTAGGAGTAGGATGCCAGCTGTTTGTTTTGCTGGCATTCAGGTCCCTGGAAATTGTGTGTTGATGGTATGTGTGCAACACAAGGGGACACTTGCTAGTTTTGCCTACTAAAAAATGTAAATGGTTCAAAAACATCTACTACACAGTATGCAAATGAGAGTTAATCAGGAGGCTTAATGCTACAACATGCAGTGTTTCTGAAGGTAGTCCGTAACAGAAGGATCTGTCCTGTAAGGAATGAAACAGAGGCACTGTGCTTAGTAAGTCTAATCGAATTTCACTGGATTTTCCAACGATTTTTAATAAGTTTTTAAACAAGCATCTGTGATTTTTTTGTTTTGTTTTAAGCCTAACTTAGGGTCTGTGCCACAAGTGCCTTTTTTCTTCTTTTCTGGAAGACAATGTTTTATTAAAACTACTTATCAGCCTGGGGGGCACTGAGCAAACACTGAATGTTATTTTGAGAAGATCACCAATACACTGTGAAATGTCATTTATCACGGCAATTATTTGCAGTCTGCCTGTATGTGCTATTCTGTTAGTTCCTGGGGATACATCTCACTAATATGACTGTAGTGTCTTTATTAGTGAAACTTGGGCAAAGACTAAAAGCGTCATTTTTCTTTTCAGCAGAGTTGACTGAAAAGAAGTTCAACTCACAATAAAACACTAGACCTGTCCTTGGTTGATGCTTTTTAGAAACTGTCTCCAGTCTGATATTCTGTTGAAAGACCTGATCTTTTGTCAAGCTGAAGAAACTGGAGGAGAGGATCTGCCTTAGCTCTTCCATGGTGGAATACAAATTTGGTGCGAGTCCTACAAATTCCTATTGAGGGTACAAAGAGGTTTTGCTCAAAGGCAAGCAAAAATTCTCTGAAATCATGAACAACACGAAGAGTTTGAAGTATTCCCCTCAGCCTGCAGTGTATGGTGAAAAATGAGGAGTATGTGGGCAGAAAACAAGCATGTCTGAGGAGACAGGAGAACTAGTGTAGCCCCCATTATGTTAGTGGAACACATAGCTGCAATACACATTCCTCTTTTAGGCCATATTTTTGCTACCAGGCAGAAGTAATTTAACAGCTCTATAGTCTAACTATTGTTAAGAATTAGGTTCTTCTGGCTTGTTATCTTGCTTGTCATTTTTGACCTTGCATAGACCTTCATTATGCAGGATCAAACTTTCCATAAAGTATGAAAAGCACAGCAATGCATAGTTGCATATTTAAAATGCAAGAAAATATCCAACTTGTGCATCTAAAAGAAAAACCTAAACGGTGTGCAAACTAAGCTAAAGGTACACACAAACTTCGGAATAACTCCAATAGTGAAGTACAGTAGTATGTGTCCAGGAATACTCAAGGGATCTGGATGATTTTGTCCACTACATTAATCTGTTTCATTATGAGTCTTATAAATATTCCCACTGTAAATATGTGGCTCCTCAGCAGCTCCAGAGCAACACAGGGTAGGAAACATATGACAGGTGGATGTTTTTTCTGAAGCTCTTGTGGTTGATCTGTCTTCATAGGGAAGTTAATCATAAAAACCATAGGCTAAATGTTTTTGAAAGCTGTATCATAAGTTGTAGTTTTTGGAGGAGACCACAGTGTAAGAACAGGAATGATTTTTATGTAAATTATTCAGAAACTGGCATTCATATGCATTATTTACCTATGTATGTACAGTGCCATATGAATATTAAATCTCCTCATGTTATGTGAGGACTACACCTTGTAACTTCATTATTACTCCATAGTTACATCTTTCCCTTACAGAAAATCAGTTGGCAAGAAGTAATTTGATTTTATTCTAACCAGACTGCATTTTCTATATTTTCTTTTATCAAATGTAATTATGTTACTATATTTATATCCAGATGCTCAGTTACTTCAGAGTTGTTTATCCCATTTAAACCAGCAACCAACTGAAATGAGATTTAGAAATGTTCCACTATCAGTGAATTTCTCAAAGGCCACCAGGAGATTGTAAGCATACAGTTGTTTCTAGTTTTCCTGTGCTGGTTTTCCCTTTCTTTCAATGAAGGTTAAGACTGAGATCATTGGTACGTGTGCTAATGCAAACTAAAGGCATTCCCTATTATATCCAGTCACACTATCCTTTGTGTATGGGATAGCTCAAGCTCTGGTCACTGCTCAGTCCCAGGAAGGCACAGAAGACAGATAATTTTGTTGTCTGTTTTTGCTTCCAGCTGCTTCTTTGAATCTTTTTTAAGTTCCTTTGCCAGAACTCCTTGAAAAGTGAGTAGGAAGCTGGAAGGGATGCCTCCACCTCCATGACTGCTGCATACTGGTTGGGCGGTGGAGGAAGGCTTACCCAAAAGTTCTATTTTACTAGTTTCATCCACTTCCTTTGCCACAGATAGCTCTGTGTTTTTTCTGCTTCCACCAAGTCATCCGTTGGAATGAATTAGGGAAAGTTCCTCTTCTTCCATTCCTGTGTAGTTTGTTATGGAAAAATAGAATATATCTAGTCACGTAATTAAGGAGGGTGATGAAGGTCAATTAATGCAGAAGAATTTCTGCCTGTATAAGGACTGAAGGATGAGGATTTAACATATGTGCTTCCCCCCAAATCTCTCATCTCTAATGTGTTTATAATATAATTATGACTTCAAACTCTCCTCCCTCAAATGAAGGCGTATCAAACTGCCATATATCATCTTAGAATAGACTTTTACTATGCAGGGTAGATAACCTTTGTTCTCAATGACAGCACTTTTAATACCTTCTCAACTAGCAACTTCTTGAACTTGTTGTTCATGAGACAGGATGCTGGAGCTGCCCTTTTCAAGCTCATCTCTTCTACACTGGAGTCCATGCAGTTCTTGCTTTGAAGCTAAGCAACAGGAATGTGACCCTAATGCTGTGAAAGCACAAGCCAAACCTTCCACTGATTTCAAGAGCCAGAGCTACCTTTATGGTCTCTTCAGTGCTTCTGGTATTGATAATGTTTATGCAGAAGCACAGAAAATACATACTTCTGCAGTGGAAGTTCCTCATGTTCTAGATAACATTCTTAAAATTCCTGATGACCCCAGGATAAAGTTATACAAAACTTGTAGAAACTTTTGAAAACATCAGTGTAATCTCTATCATGGTAAAGCATCTGTAGCTCTCAGTTGTATATTTTGGTGTTTAACTGTATGTTGTGTACATCATATTTGTCTTGCATTACAAACAAGAAATAGAGAACATATTTGTGTCCTAATTTTGCTAGCAATCCTCTCTTTTTAATATATCTAAGCACAAGACTGATAATTATAATTTAAAAAAACCCCATTCTTCATAGCTTAGGGGCTTAAACTTTTATATTCTTCCTTTATTCTGAATGTATCCCGCAGGAAACAACTCTCTGTAATAATCACCTTGCCTACACTTCTTCAGTCACCTATTACATTCTCTCTCCCACTTTCTTTCAGGTTAATATTAGTGTTTGTCAGCAGCAGACTTTTTTCTCCAAGGCTCTGAGTCATTACAGTAACAGTTATGTTCTCAATAGAGAGTTCAGGGTAGGGAAAAAACCCAACCCTATGCCTACGTGCATCTGACTTAGAAAATCAGAAAGCTACTCACACCTTTAAAATGCCAATGTCTCATTTATTTTCCCCTTGGCGGTTTTGTTTCTTTTCTTTTCTTTTTTTTTTTTTTTTTTTTTTTTGGCTAAGTCAGATGTGCTGCAGGAGGTTACTAAAGCTTATGGTGAAGAATTGGCTTCAGATTTTTCTAAAGTGTGACAGCTTTATTCCAAGTATTTCTTTAGCAGAGGTTGGTCAGTTAGTTTTATGGTCTAGCTCACAGGGAGTTCAGTCTAGATCTCTGTAGGTATCTGTGTATATTATAAAACCATTGCACCTGTTACCTTGAACAGGGATCTGTGTTGATAAGAGGTCCAGTCAATAGCAGAGGTTTTGCAAGTTTGGCTTTAGGGCTTGACAGAGCCCAAGGAAGCATTCAGAGAGCTGTACAGTACAATTTCTGGCTCTAGTTACTGTTGTCCTTCCCTGTCTTGCCCCCTGAGGCACTTTGCTGTTCTTTGGAAGCCGCCTCTGGGGATCAGACCTAACTCAAACCAGATCTGTTTCACCTGAACATTTTTCTAGACATGTAGGCTTTTCAACTGGAGGTAATGGATTTCCCTTTCTGAGGGTAGAGCTCTTTTGGGGCTGCAGCTCATATCTGAGTCCACACTCCTGTCCTAAAGACTTTGTAACAATGCAGGCAAAGATTTCCCTCATGGTGATGATTGCCACAGAAGCATATAAATATACATGCATTGTTGTTAAGTGTCCCCTAGTCAGAAAGAGCTCTTAGCAGCTGTCAAAACTGTACTATAATTCAAAATGAACTGTAAATCCCTGAGATGGATGAAGGTATCAAGATGGATGATTTTGGAATGGTCAGTAGAGAGGCTGCTAGTGATTTTATTACTGTGCTTATCAGTCACAGTGGAAGATGACAATGCAGATTGAAAGGGTGACGGCAAAGAGAATGAGAAGGACACACCAAAGGCTAAAGGACAGGTGTTATAAACCATTCTCCAGCATGCAAGGTTGTATTTTTAAAACCATATTCCACACTGCTTGCAAAGAGGCAGATACGATCCTTGGAGCAAGTGAGGTAGAGTGTTCCTGACTTCCATTTTTCCCTCTGCATCTCTGTATTGCTGGTCTTGGGTTTTGTTTTGTTTTTTGTTCTGGTTTTCTGTTGAGGAAAGTCAGCTGGGTTAAATAGGCAAATGGCCCCTGGTCCATAGATAATGGATCCAGCCTGGAGGGACCTATTATTCTGTAGATATCATAGTAAAACTCTCCAAAATGCAAAAAGGGAAGGTGCTAGTAATTCTCCAAGATGCAAAGAAGGTGGCTTGCAGTGTTCTTGTTGTTTGGTTTTGCTTTAATTTGTGTTTAGGAATGAAAATGTTTGTCACACCTCTCAAAATAGGAACACAGTTTGCATAAGCCAGATCCACAACTAAGGTGGCACTGAGACGCCTACTTAATCCAACCATATTTAGTGGGGTGCCAATATAGGAACTGCCATACCAGAATCTATCTGGAGTTCATATAGCTCGCCCTTATCTTTGATACTGCTTTGAAGAAGCATTTAAGAAATCTTAAAGAGAGGAAACCCATGGAGTAACCTGCCCACAGGGATTCTTTCTGAAGTGTACTAAAAAAAAAAAATTAAATGTACTCTGAGGATGTATCTGTCTTCTTGGGTTTCTTCCTAAAAGCCAGAAAACCCATCTTTGCTACTTGATATATAATTTTCTTACACTGAAATGAAAATCTAATTTTTCAGAATCCACAGTTTTGAACACCAGTAACATTTGGTGGCAATGGATTTCAGAAGGCATTTACACATGATCTTTTAAGCAGAGTATCTGCAAATGTGGGAAGATGAAGCTTCACTGCTTTCTGACACTCATCTTGGTCAGAACTTCTGGGTCCAAATTTATCAAAGCATCACTTTATTACTGTCTTCTTCAGTTTCTGATCCACTTCCAAAATCACTACACTAAGACCTGCTGGAAGAAACAGGGTCCTGGCCCTCTTGTGGGGGATGCCTGTGCAACTTCATAGCATGGCCCTTGTTAGCCCCTAGTATCTGGCTTCATCAGGATTCCAAACACTGTCCAGCCCCAGTAATGCTAAACTAGATGAACCGGAAGCCACCAAGAAACACCTGTGCTATATTTCAGTTTATTAACCGTGCAAGCCCACTTTCAGATATGGGAAAAGCAAATTATAATTGAAAAGATCTCAGTAGAAACATGTTCTGCTTTCACGGTCTATGGCTATGCATGTTTAAGCTATCACGCCATGACACTGTGCTATTTGATTTATGTTTTTACTGATGCTTTGACTGACTAGCTTGTTGCAATGTACAGCTAAATGGAGGAAAAAATCAGAAACTGCATCAGGCAACTACTCTGTATTTCATTCTAGAAAATAGCTGGCAATTATAATTACTCACCATGTTTCTGGCTCAGAATAAAAGTGGCATTACACAAATACCACACTGAACATTCATCGTGATTAGAAAATGCTCCATACCTTGGAGTGCAGTGGAGACATAAGAATAATTTTAAATGCAAATTAAATTGTGGGGGTAGCAAAGAGAACAGATAAAAGACAGTAAAACAAAGCCTTTCACTTTCCTCAAATTAGCAAGCTAATGTAGTATAAAAAAAAAAAAAAAAGCAGTTCTACTCAGATCTGTGCTAAGAGCTTTCATTTCATCATAATATAAAACAGCAGATCCGTCACCTTTCTCTATTCAGTACTCTTGATTTCGAGGTTGAAGTGAAAATTAGAAGCTGTTCATTCTGGCTCACAGACTGGGTTGCATTTACTTAGTCTTATTCCATGACAGTAGGATGGAAAGAGGTCAGTAACACTGGTAAGTACTTATATCCTGCATCTGATTTTTATTTATTTATTTTTAAGATCTTTCACAGTGCTTTGGCTTTTTATCAATGTGTAATTCCTGAAAAAAACCCTACATCGTGTATTTTATAAAAGACTGAATCTTAAGCAGAAACGCAGTGATTCCTTGAGAATGCTTGCATCAGATGCTACAGCTCCTTCAAGAATGAATTAATTACTTAAAGTAGGAATTCTGTAATAGGAAAGGTTTCTAGATAATCTGTATATTTCATAGCATCACTCGAACATTTTGTGTGTTGCTTTCTCTGTCTGCCTGGTTCAACAAGCAGTACCAGATAAGACATGAATCTCTTCAAGATATTATTTGCATTATATGCATAGTAAAACATTTAACAATCTCATTACTCTTGTGGTAAATGGTAGAGAAGGTAGATTATACTTACTGAAAGCAAATTATTAGACAAAATACAATGTTATGGTTAATCATTATGAAAGACTTAAAAAGAGCTCAGAATATGAGATGCAACAAGGAAGATCAGAGTGAAAAACAAATTCTTAAGGAAATTATGTAGATTTTTTTTTTTTTCCTTGGGAAAGTTTTTATCAAATTAAAACCAGGGGCTTAATTTTTCAGGATGAAGGGTGAGGGGGAGTAGGGGAGATGATCGTAGTGTCACCTCCTGTTGCTAAGTAACAACATCTCCTGGCCATTTTTATCTGATAAAGGAAGTCCAGTTGACGTTATGCATTATTCATCAGAGCTCCAATCAAACAATCAAAATTGTTTGCTTACACTGGGGACATTTAGTAAGATCAAAGAAACCCTCCTTGAAACTACTGGAGCTTACCACCGCTGTCAGGCAGCTCTCGCTACTCTGCAGTAAGTATCGTTTCTGGTTTGGGAGTGCTACAGTAAAGTGAATGCTGAGGAATTTTGAAAGTTTTCTTACCAGAACAAGCTTCTGAATTTTAGGAAGGACTGCATTTTGATAGATGAAATCTGAACTGAAGGGAAAAGGGAAAGCTTTGGAACCCTGGTTTTCTGATTTTTGCTAATGTAATTAAAAGAATTGCTTGAAGCAAGGGTCAGATTTCTGCCCCAAACCTTTCTGCTAGGTTTGCATGGAAAAGGACTAGAGGTATTTTTGTATGCCTATCTTAAAATAAATGTTGTGTGGAGCTGTTTGTATGCTTTTGATTATATGCCGTAGCTAACTGAGGTGTGGATGAGAGAACGAGATTGTGTGTTTTCTGCTAATTATTCACAGTAGAAGAAAACGCAGAAGGTAGTAAGAAGGCTGGAGAAGGGATAATGTGCATAATCCCAGGAACTCTGCCCAGCAGAGGCAAACCTGACTCAGTGTGCACCTTGAACAGTTGTATTCTAGGACCTAGACAGATCCGAGTTTCAGAAGAATGCCAAACATATAAACCTTAGCTAAGAAGCTGTGGTAGAAGCAGCCTAACATTTCTTAATGATTGTTCTTATCACATTTTTTTAAACTGATGGTGAAATGCTCTGTTGCTACTTCTGGTCAGTAAGATGGGAGAGGGAAGGCAAGGTTGGCTTCTGGTCATTTAGATGGAATGAAATATCCAGAATACCGTATATGCCAAAGCAGTGCACTAGAAAGGAATAAGCAGCACAAATACTATTTTTAATGTAGTTTTTTACAGTAGTGCCTACTCAGGAGGTGTCGGCTCTGAAACTGGCTAAAGGAGTTCCCTGCCCCAAGCTTTTCCGATCTTGTTTTTAAGAACGAATGTAACAGGCAGGTGAATCTAAGTATGTAGTATAAGAAATTGAGACTGTGGCTAGCATAAAGGTGGTGGTATTGGGAATCTTGCTAATAACTGCAGTAGGACTTGTCTTTAATGTTTTTAGACAAGGATTTAAAGTGAACACTGTAAAATAGAAAAGGATACCTATGAAGCTCTATGAATAGTGATTTGAAAATTATTTGACCTTAATATGCTACATGAAGTACTTCAGTGACTGCCTACACAATTCTTTCCACAAAGAAACTCACTAGCTTTTTTCTGTCTAATATCTCTGTAATCTTTCCCAGGAATCTGACTGATCATCCATACTGGAGTAGTGTATAAAGATATAAAGTTCCTTCAAAATGGACTACTTTTTGGATGTCGAGTCTGCTCAGAGACTGTTTTACAGTCAAGGAGCTCAAGGTAAGAAACTCTAGTACTGATTCAGAAAATTACTATTTTAACTGTACAGTTAAGATGTATAAGGCCAGACAAGGGCCAGTCCTTGTGGCTGGCTGACCTACCAAAGTGTACAGAAGCCACAGGGAAAGGCATTCAAAATGTATGAGTTGTGGCAGAAATTACAAGAAGAGTAATTATAGGATTGATCTGCCCTCTCAAACGATAAAAGAAGGTGTGAAAGCTGTTGGGTGTGCAGCAGGAGCAAAAGGAGCTGCCAAGATCCAGAATATGCTGTTGCAGAATACAAATGGACAAGTCAGAGGGGACAGCAATGGCCCACTGCTAGCTATGTAAACCTGTGGTGTCCTTCCCCTTCTTCCTTGCTTATTGATGCTGTCAGGATCATAATGTGTTAGTCAGCACTGCAGGAATTGGTTTAGGAAACTCTGAGGCAGTCCAGCACGCTGTATGCAACCAGCAAGTTCTCAATGGTTTGCATCCTTCCCTGTGAAATGCTGCCCTCCCTCCCCCCCACTCCAAGCAGCAGTAGTGTGAGAGAGGGAAAGAGTAATCAAGCTTCTTTGCTTTAATGTAGTTGAGACTTGTTCACGACACAGATGATATTTTTGGTAAAGTCAGTTCATGTTTTTCTCACCAGTTCTATTTCTGGATAAAATGTGCAACTTCAGAGAGAAGGGTTTTTTGTTCCTTAAACTTTAAACACAGTATTTAATGGAAGAAAACTAAGAACCAAGTAGCTCTAGCAGCCTTTTGTTAATACTTACTGCCTGTTTTCTGGAAATGCAATCCAACTTTTTTCCATTTGTTGATTTCATCACTTGCTAATGAAAATCAAAGTCAGCCAATAGAGTTCTGCCTTCCTTGTGGAGGCCATTCTCCCAGAGCAAGACCTAATCCACCCAGGGGGGTACCAGCAAGGGGGTCAGTACCACCTTGGCTCAGCAGAGGTGCTGCTGCCTAGCACATGCTGCATTGCCCAGCTGCTGTCCCAGTTGTGGTAGATTTTCATCTGTCCAAGTCACAGAAAAGCTTTCTTGTCACAGCACAGCCTCCTGCATTGAACAACAGAGGCAAATGCTAAGCATATCAAAATCGGGGGGGGAAAAATGGCTGGGGCACTAACTGATTTTGCTGGCTTTTTCTCCATCTCTGAAAAGCAAGACACCTGAGTGTTGCTACAGAAGTAACATTAAAATAAGTTCCTCAATATCCCAGTGAGAACAAACCTCCTTCTCTTTTATAGAAACTAAAATTAATAAATCTGCAACTTACTGTTCTACAAGCTATAGCAATTTATCAACAGCATCCCTGTGCACTACAAGGTACAGAGGGAACTACAGAAGGAATATGTATTCATGCAATGAAAATCTATTACAGTAATGTACACAAGGTGTCTAATAAGGGTTGTATGGACAACCTTCACTGCAAGTATTTCTAAGAAGGCAAATGAAAAACCCCCATAGTTGGAGAAATGGTATTTTTAGCATATATAGAAATGCTTGTACTGATAGGTTAGACGCATGACTGAAATTTTAACATTAGCACCTGCTTGATTTTGTGGTTTAATGCAATTATTTTGCCTTTTTAAAATGCAAAATAAGGGGAAAAATCCACCATGCAGAACTGTATTCCTTGATAAAAAAGTTGTCAGCAGGGGGCTGACCTTTAGGTCTGTCATGCAGGTTTCTATCCCTTGGCCAGAACAAGTAGGAACCAACACTGTGACTTTGGGATTTTTTTTTGTGCCCCTGCTTGTGAATGTCTTGGGAAAGATGACAACGACATGCTTGCACTGGGCACCACAGCATAGTACAAAGGGTCCTAAACCCTAATTACCTCCACAAGTGGATACAATACATTGACGTAAAAGCCAGGTTGCACTTAATGCTCTTCCCACTTCCACTTTTCACCTTTCTTTTTGCTCCTTTTACTGCATTTTCCCTAGCTCCTGTCCTTTACATCTCTTACTGCACATGCTTTTGAGACCTCTTTCCCAAACTGTTTTCATCTCTCTGTGTTTGAGGTCAGCTGTTTTCCAACAAGCAGGGAAATTGTTCTGAGCACAGAAGTGACAACACTTCTGCTCTACATTGTCAAATGATGCAACACAGCGGCTCCCTGGCAACAGAAGAGGTGCTGGAGTGGAAGGGTGAATGGACAACCCTGCTAGCAATAGGTGTGGCAGATGAAGTGAGGCCTGTGCAGAGAGAGGTGGAAGGCTTTCAGGAGGCTTTCACTGTCTGAGGCAGCACTGAGCACCTCTGAGGTGACAGATATAGCTTCAGCAGTCTAAACAATAAACCTCTGGAAGAGTTTCATCATTAGGTTTTCCTGTAGCAACTGCCTTTATTGCCATCCTCAGCCTCAGACTTCTTGACAGTAGAATCCCCTTCCTCTGAGCTGTTTTACCCCCATGCACAACAAGGAACTAAACCCTACTGAATGTGAGTTGTTACTGCCTGCACAGCTCTGATAACTCCTGTTGTCCTTGTACATTGTGCCAAATTTTAAGGCTGTCTTCCAAAGAACAGGCATTTCTATATGAGATTATGGCATGATTTCTTGAAACATGGGCAAAAATAACATATTTCTTTCCTTATCCGCCTTCTGACAAACAGTTAAGCTGTGTTAGCTATAGCTTTCTGGGGAAAAAAGAAAAAAACAAACTAACCCAAAAACCAAATAAAAAATGCACTGAATGTGAGGCACCCATCCACCACAAATAGCACAGCTCAAGTAGCTAGTTTGGAACTGAATAGAAGGTCTGCAAGAAAGCATTGCCACCAGATCTTCCAAATGGGATCACAAGTAACTGTTTGATCTTTATATAATAACATGATGCTATTAGCAAGTCATGCTGTCAAACAGCATGTGTATATGCATTAAAACTGCATTATGACAGGAATGAGTGAAAGAAGACTACTGTTCTGCCATTTAATTAGAAACAGCATTGGAGCATATTACATGTATTATTATTATTATTACTTTATATTATTAGCTACTGCATTACAAAATGTTCTGTTTACAGACTGTAAAATGGGGGGTTATCACCTACTTACTCTTTCTGTGAGATTTGAAGATTTCTGCTTTTTAATCCTTTGATCCTCCAAATCAAGAAAAAAACCTTCTTTCCGATGTTTTCACATTAATGATATGACAATGTTACAAATGGCAGCTGTAAAGCACTCATTCTCATCTGTACCTGCTCCTTGTGGGTGGAGGAAAAGGGAACGAATAGGACCGTAAAATGCTGGGAAGGAACTCAGAGCTATGATGGCATTGTTAGCAGATGTTATCAAATCCCAGCTGGCATCATGTCTCCTGTAGTTGAATGCAGGACACTGACTTCAGCAAATGGACTGAAACAGGGTTTTGGTGCCCAGTTCTCAATCTCTTCCTGTCTGCGCTAACACCCACACCTTGTCCCTACTCCTGCAGAAAGCTGCAGAACTGCCTTTTCTGCTGCAGGGTAGGAGGAGAGAGGTGTTACCATAATCAGCTGCCTCCTCTCCCATCTTCTCCTTCTGCAGAAGCAGCCATCACCTCACTCCTGTGGGCTGAACACAGTACAGAGGATGTTTGGCCATTCAGGCTGCATCTACTGTTCAAACAGCTGTTGCCTGTTTCCTCCAAGGAAAGTAAAGCAGGAGGGATGGAAAAGTCACAAAAGCTGGATCTGGCAGTAGGATTATCTAGATTTAAAAAACTGTGTAAATGAAGCCAGCTGGCTGTAGTCTTCAGAAACAAGCCAGAAATATCCTGAACTCTGCAGTTCTCCCTGACTTTCTGTGGCCGTATGTTGGGATCTAGGAGATGGGGGGTGTCCTTGCCAAGTGCGTAATGCCTGCTGATGCATCTGCAAACCAGAAGCAGGAAAGAAGGGACTGTGATCCCCTGGGCCCAGGCCCTTGCCCTAGGAAAGTCTGAATCTGAAATATGGGCATGGAGGTGTACTTTATTTATCAAAAAAGTCTCTTCCCTTTGACCTGTGTGGAAGATACTAGTTACTCTTGGATACACATGTATTCTAAATCCAAATCTACCATAGCTTTCAGCCATGAGGTCCGAATGTATATAATGGGGCCTGGAACAGAATTTGACTCACTTATTCCTTAGGTGTCCTCAGTGAAGATGTTTCCACCTAAGACTTCTGACTAGCCTGGCATGTATCAGTGGAAAGAAACAGCCATTTTAAGAGCAGGGTTCACCTAATCTTAGGCATCTTCCTTGGGATAATATAAATCTTGCCTTATTTTCTCTACTGATTATGAAAGCCTAGACAGCTAACTTGAATGAAAGATGCCTATGCTAATGGCATTTGTTTGCATAGAGGAATTGCGTGTTGAGAGATGAGACCTAATTCAGGAAAGGAAATAACTTCCCCCAAATAGGTCAAGTTGTAAATGTGCAGATCCCATCTTGGATGTAGCCTGCTTTGGAGATATGTCAGCTTTGATCTTGAAGTTCTACTTCAAAGAAGTTATGCTTTGGGGCATGGAAAGAAAGACCTCATATTTGACAGAGCTGAGAAGGCTGGCACTGAGGAGCGGCAGAAGCAGGCTGCTCCTTAATGGAAAGTGAGCCCAGAGTCAGCAAGAAGGGCAGAAGCAGGGGCCTGGCCTATGAGAGGTAAAACACTGAAGCACACGAGCAGGGCAGGTCTGGTGACAGTCATCAGGCTCAGCCAAGAGTCCAGACTGTCAGACAAGACCATGGTGATGAGGCAGGTATGAGACCAAGCAGGACATCCAAGTCAGCAGTTTGGATGCAGATCAGTGAGGAATGTAGCCAAGCACAGCCTTGCTCAGCAAGTGGGCAACTGCCACAGTGCAAACATAGCTCCCAAAAGAAGGAAGGAGGCAGCTGTTGAGGCTTCTTGCCACTTTCTCAAACAGCTCCAAAGCTGATCAGGGGTTCTTAAGCCATTGTCTCAAACAGCTGTGCCATGTCAGAGAGCCTGTCTTGAGCATAGCCAACTGTACTGTGTGCAGAGGCCATGGCTGTTGGTACCTAGCTCTCACCTAGGCTTGATCAGGATTAAGAAATGAGGAACCCTTCTCTTCCATTATATACAAGAGGGTGAAGCCCCTGGATAAACTCTAAGAGCGAAGAACAACTCCTGCCCAGTAGGCAGGATGAAGGCTTTAGTATCATCATAACAGGGGAGTTGCCCACCACAGACTGAGCATAGCACTTTTCTGCAGCCATGAGTTTGATTGATGGAAGCAGTCCTAAGACTCACACCCTCTCCTGGCACCTTTAGCAACCCCACGCCACAGCCTGATAGGACAGGCTGAACATCATGCAGCCAGGATACGGTGTGGGGCTGCATTTGTCCACCTTTGCGCTGGAGTCAGACCCTCTGGTCCCTGCTCAGACTCTGGGTTCTGCTCTCTGGTGACTTCTGCCTCAAGGATAAAAAAAACTGTTTAATTTTCTGGAGACGTATGCATCCACTTCTCTAGTCTTATCTCCTTTTGCACCAGCAGGGCACACCAGCTTAAAGTTAACTGCATTAATTATTTCCAAGATGCTCCTACATACCTTGAAATGCTTGCTAGTCCATTTGGCAGGATACACTGTGCTTATTTAAATA
Source organism: Psittacus erithacus (assembly GCA_009867235.2). Taxonomy (NCBI): domain Eukaryota; kingdom Metazoa; phylum Chordata; class Aves; order Psittaciformes; family Psittacidae; genus Psittacus; species Psittacus erithacus. The sequence continues at coordinate 18,190 of WYDI02030467.1, forward strand.
ACTGAACAAAACTCTTTTGAAGGTTTATCTTAAACTATCTTTTGTATCTATAAATAATTTACAGATCCATTTACATTAGGTGTGCTTTTACTCGTTGCAACAGTCCTGCAATCTACTTGATGAATGTAAGGAGTGAATAAAAAATGTTAAGAAGAAAAAATATGGAAATAAAAATAGAGCACGTACAGCCAAGGGTAACAGATGCATAAGACTGTATAGACAGATAGGGGGTGATTATTCAAAAGATTTCCACAAATCCGTCTTCTTGATCAGTTTTCAAGGTTTAACAAAATACTCCCAGGTGCAGTTTTAATTCCACATTTTCCTCTTGCACTTTGTCTTCAAAATACAGTTATTTCACTGTACTTCACTTTTGCTCATTTGTTTTAATTCCCACAGTGCTGAATCATTCTAGATGTTTGAATTTAATCACTGCTGACTACTCAGTGCTACTTCCCTTCTGCTTTTGCATATTGAATGTCCAGCATTTTACAAAAGTGTATTGCTGCAGTATCCTCAGATCTTAATCCAGAAAGATTCCACTGAAGATGTTCCTTGGCTAAAGTAACATTAGGACACTCCATCCACCAAAATTTTATGATTAATCATCCTGTAGATTAACATATTTTCAAAGTTATATTATTTTGCAGGGGTTTTTTTATTAATGTGATGTCACTAATTCTTAATCACACTAATAACAGAAGAACTAGTAGCAGCAAATGTGCATTTCTGATGCAATTTCTCTCCCCTTAAATCCCATGAAGTAACTTTTTAACATCAATCTTCCTCATCTTTTTTTAAACTCTCCCCCCCACACCCCTTCCCACCTTGTACTCTGGCATATCCCCAATATTGAGAATTTAGGAACAGGCAACTGAGTGCCAGGATCAGCATCTTTGGCTTTGCAGAGTCAGGCAGCCTAGCTTCACCAATTGCATAAAAATAGCTCACGATGAGCTGCAGTAACTGTACTTCAGCTACTTTTTTGTTCATTTATTTCAGTATCCAGTCAGCCAAATTCAAGTCAGAAGAAATAAGCATCTTCTAATTCTCCATGGCATATCTGAATAAAACTAGGATATTTCAGATCCAATTCCCTATACCCCTAAATATAAAAAACTTCAGAAAACCTATGCATGGATCACACTTGAAAGACTGCGTTCTGAAAACTGAATCTATTTTTTTCTACTAAAAATTAATTTTAAGTAACTAAGCCTCCTCTTGCCCCTATTTCACAACAATTTAGCTAATTTATTTTTTATTTTTAATAGTCTGCTTTCTGAAACCTATGCTTTTGGACACAACAGCAGAGGAACAAGCATGTTTCCTTTAAAATGTAGCAAAAAATGCTACTTAGGCATATTGCAGACATTTACCAAAATATCACAAACCAGCATAATGAGCGTATGTGTGAAAGTGGATATCCTTTTGCATGTGTACTATTGCTTGCAACCCTCAGGCCTGTGTTTGAATGCTATGCATCTAAGTACTTTCTTTCAGATTACTGGTGTCCATAAAAGAGGTGTCAAAGATCTCAACAGCTTTGCTTTAGAGACATGGAGCAATCTATATGCATGTGCTTCTGTGTTTATCTGGGAGACACAATCATTCTTCATAAATGACAAATCATTCTTCATAAATAACAAATTATGTCCTCTCCAGTGCTTGCACACATGTTCTGCTCTCTTCCTCTCTTGCCTGTCATGCCCCATTTTCTATCTCTGATCCTCCAAATGGTGTTCTTTATCAGTTGCATTTAAGATAAGACAAAAGTCAACTCACATTAAATCCCACCAAAAGATTATTCTCCAGGTAAACATCCATTTGGACCCATTGATTGGTCTGCCTTTACAGAAGAATGTTTGAGATCTAATAATTTTTCTTTTTAGTATAGCTGGAATATCATGTTCTAGGTGCATCAAAGTGTACCCAAACTAGCATTTTTAAAGCTTACACTTAGCCAAAAATACATTTCTGTGTGTATTATCTACATGGTGAGCCCTTTCCACAGAAGCATGAAGGAGGAGAACTGAGTAAGAAGCTCATATGTTTCTCTAACAAAAAAAAAGTATCAAGAAGGTATCCTAATTACTCAGCAACAGCAGCACTGCACTAAAATATTTTCATAAGTATTCTGAAAGTTGTTCAAAATTTGCTCTGAGAAATGAGATTTTACTCAAAAAAAAAAAAAAAAAGCCATAAAGATTCTTGATGTAGAGCAGATTCCTTTATAGTTATTTCCATGTTACCTGAAGTTCCTTGTGATAATATGCTTCAGAAACATAACCCTTGCAATGCATCTAGGTGTGAACATCTCCAACAGAAACATTTCAGCACTTCTCTTGTACTAAGACTAAAATCATCAGGTCTCAAAAGATTTTGCCATTTTGAGGTAAGAGTCTGCTGTTTAAATAAGGGTTGCTAGATGAAGACCTTATCGCGCCAAAAATGACCAGGGTATCTGTGTCACCAATGAGATATTTTAAAAACAATATAATAAAAATCAATTCATAGAAGTGGATTAAAAAATACAGATTAATATTTCATGTTTTCTGTAATTTTTATGAGGATGGCTTTTTACCTCGGAATTTTTTCCAACTTTAAAATGTCCAAAATTTTTCTAAAAAATACAAGTCTTAAAAGAAAATCAATATTGTAACTCTTCAAAACATAAAGCTAGTTCTTGGCAAACAAAAATTAGTAGTAATATTTTTATTAAAATATGTGGAAATGTATTTTAACAGAAAAATTGGAAACCATCAAAAATTCTTTGCAAATGCCCCCATGTTTTCAGTAAATTCAAATGTCATTCAAAACCAGTAGTTTTAACTAAATATATTGAAATTGTACGTTGAAAATGCCTCTGACCATGGAATATAACAATTTACATATTTCACATTCCCTTCTCCCAAATCATAGTTGCATTATACTTCAGTAACTGACCATATTTTGAGACAACAAATGTCAGATTATACACAATTGGTTCTAAGGTGTCATTACATTCATTACAGCATTTCTGTTTTTAAGGTTTTTTCCTCCATAAGAAACCTTTTCCCTTTCTAACAAATAGCAGGCAAGAAGTTGACACAACGTCCCAGTTGTGGGGTAACACTATGAGGAACAATGCAGAGAGAATGAAAGAAATTAACCAAAATGACTGATTTGCCTTCTGTATCCTGTTAGAGTCGCTGCTGAAAAGGAGTTTTTGGACACTGGTCTCAAATCCATTTGCAGTGTAAGGGGGCCTCTTAATGTGTATCATAATGTCCTTCCTTTACTCCATGACCTTCAAGAGAACACTTTCACCTTTTCCTGAAAAACCATCTCCTAAAAATGCATCCTAGAGACTGAGCTGCCTTGTGGAGGGCAGCTCAAAATAGAGATACTGCTGGGTTACCTGGAGTGGACCCAACAGTCACATTGGGCAACTGTTGACAGTTTTGCTAAGAAATATTTGATAAATCATTCTTGTAATAAGAAGTGCTATGTATTACAGTTAGGAAAAGAGGTAAATTTATTGCATACATAAATATCACTGTACGTATACCAGAACATGAGCAGGGATACTTTCCAGTTCCGTGACTGTATAAGAATTGATCTTAGGTTTTTATTGCAAACCATTTTAATACTTACTAGCTGCTTCTGAGTTTTTTTTCAGTGTTTACTTCATATTTCCAGTTATTCTTGAAAACTCCTTTTGGTAATACCTGTAAAGGAGAGATAATCATGGTTGTCAAAGTAATATATAATGATTACTCCAGGAAACATTTTTCATCATCCACCTACTTCTAGTCAAAATGAATAAAAGCCAGATCCCAATATTTTGACCCAAAAGGTAAAAATTATTTATAAACAATTATACAGAAAATCCCACTCGTTCTCTGCTAACTATAAATTTATGTGCAATTTTGTGTTGAATTTTTTTCAGACTCCCGTGCTGTGATCCAGCCAACCCTGAAATACATGGGTGCCCTTTCACTGACTTCAACTACACCTAAATCATTCCAGTCTTATATACCAAATCTTTTACATGGTTGTTTCATGATGAGATGTTTTTTACAATCCTGACTTTGTATACAGATGAAACTTCCTTAAATGTAAATTTGATGATGCAGTACGCAAAATTCTCCATAGCAGAAATTTTCCATTCTATCTTCATTACTGTACATCTATATTACAAGGGAGTAATAATTTACAGTCTAGTTGCAGTGTTTTCTTTAGCTTAATCCAAATAGTTGACCCCATTAGATCAATTTCAATGCTTGCCCTCTGCTTTTACTTCAAATTCAAACGCTAGGTTAGAAATGAGCAAAAAACTTGAAAGGAATCTATTTAAAACCAGGAAACAAGTAAGTTAGACCAGAAATAACTGCTACCTCCAGCAGCACAGATTTGCTTGTTTAGTAAACTGCATAAAGCTGCAAATTGAAAAATAGAGTATGACAGCTTTGCTAACTCATACTAATTATATGCTATCTTACCTAATGCTGAAGTCAGGTTTTAGGCATCTGAAGGCTTCTGATTGACGGGTATTATTTGGAAAGCTAAAAAACTCTTAAAAGAAATAATCACAGTTATCAGGCTGCAGAATATGCTCTTAGTCATTATCAGTCATGCTCTCCTGTCTCAGCATGAAAATATAGTTCATAATTAGTTGTTGGAAGTCTAGAGTTTGCAGAATCTCTAAAATAAAGACTTTTATGCCAGATAATGTCCAAAGAGCAAGAAACACCCAGGGTTTAGGCTCTTACAGTTTCTCATGTGAAAGTTAATGTTAATAGTTGTACATTAAGTGTAAGGATGGGCTTTCAAACTGAAATTCTTTTTCCAGCTATATGTGAGGTGAAGGGGAAAGAAACACAATGAGCAGGTACTTGTGCACGGCGCTCATGCTTTCAGTGATCAGTCAGATCCATCTAGCATTTGTGATAATCTTTTTTCTACTCAGAGGGAGAATTGAGGTGGATGTATTTATAGAGGTTCTTCTGTTTGTGATTTGTCATTTATAGGTTCATTACCCAAAGCATTCAACAGCCATTCATAATTACATTTCACATAAAACCCACCTACATTAGAGGGAAGTTACTGAGGCTTAAGTTCAAGTGCTAAATATTTAGGCAATGCCAGAATGAAGGTGGCCTCTGCAACATTAATTCAGTCTCCTTACACATATGTATTATAGTATGGTTTCTACTAGCATGATGGCACAATTTTTTCACTATCCTACCATTTGCTTTATCAATGCATGGAGTAGGCAGTATTACTTAATGAGCCACTATTAAATATTTTGCGTTCTCCTCCTTGAAGGCACGGCCCAAGCCATTTAAACACTGTTCAGAAGATAGAAATCTTAATTTCCTCGTGGGCTTTTCATTGGTGTTTCACTAAAGTACATGAATAAAAATATTAATATATTTATATTTTCATGAAATCCCTACTGAAAGAGAATGATGATTTTCCCTGTTCCACAACTAAGAAATTAAGACATAAAGTGATCAAGAGCAAAAGTAGCTGTTAATTTTGAATACCCAAATCAAGACAACAAGAAACTGAGTTTTGGAATAGTTGCCGTAAGCACCACATCACGTGTCCCAAGCACAGCTTTCACAAATTTCTGCAAATAAAGCAAACAAATACTTCCATTATTCTGGCATCACTGCCTCAAAACCGGTATTCAGAAAAAGACTGCAGCTATTGAGAAACTCTGAAAAGAATGGTTTAAGTGGCAAAACTAGGAACTTTGAACAAGCAATCTGTGGCAGGAACTGAGCTATAACCTGTGTCTCTGGGGCATACAACATAGAAATCTTTTCTCTTTTTGGAATTGTTCAGTGCAGCCCTTAAATTCTGCAGCACCTGAGGCAGTGACCTTAAGCAAACAGCCTCTTGTACCTGCTACAGAGCCTCTTTTCTATTGAGTGTTTTTCTTTCTTCTTTTTTTCTCTTTTTTTTTTTTTTTTTTTACTCCCTCTTCCTCCCATTTCTCCTTTCTCCCACTATCCTCCTCTTCATTTGTTCTTTTTTATCAGCTCGTCGAGCAACTCTTCTCACCGTGCCCACTCTGATGACAGCATCTTCTGAGGATGACATAGACCGGAGACCCATCAGAAGACTTCGGTCTAAGAGCGACACTCCTTACTTGGAAGAAGCTAGGATCTGCTTCAACCTTGATAATGGTAAGACCACCCCTAACACCACATGATGTTAATTAAAGACTTTTTTTGAGATGCAGATGGACCAGATGGTACCTCCTCCTTCACAAGTAGTATGATGGTTCACCAGACATCCAAGGATGTCACTGCTGTCTAACTACAAGCACCTGCATATGTATGAACAGGGATCCTTTCCAAAATTCTCCTGCAAAGACTATTTTCCCCTCTTTTAGATAGGGTGAGCCTGTGAGGTCAGAGCAAAAGAGAATGGCTTTGCAAACAAGATAAAAATATAACTCATCCACTCCTGTCATCTAAAACCATGAAAGTTCTTGTGAACATTCATGAAGGGGTTAGAACTAACAGCAGACTTTAGCCGAACCCAGCATCATGACCATGGAAGAACATTCAGCACATCCCAAAACCTCTATAGCTTCAATTTGCAAAAGTGTGACAGAAACTCTTGATTCTACAGGAATGACTAACACAGCTGTCACCCAAAATTCAGACCAGCAAATGCTACTATCATTGCCTTCAGAGTTACCAAGCCCTGGCATTCCCTGGTCCTTTTTCTCACTGAGGTTGACCAAAACAGTAGATTTTGGAAGTACTGACAACTTAGTGACTTTAAGCAGACTGGGTTTTCTTTAAAACATCTGTGTTAAATGGGATGAACCAGTACACTCCCTGGCACACACTTTAATTGTTTAACTCTCACTTCGTGTAGTACTTCAGTGCTACACTTTTTTTTTTTTTTAAATAGCATTTTCAATTATTTGTATTACTCCAACATCTAGAAGTCCCAACTGAAACTTGTGCCCTAACACAGCAAGCAGCCGGCAACCACAGAGATAGAACTTCTACGTAAATTGCTGATTACTAAATAGAGAAGATGGAACAGGGCAGAAGCAACAAAACATTGTTCCCACTTTGCAGCTGCAGAATGGATTCACTGATATTTTGCGTATGGAAATGTTGGTTTCTTTTTTTCTCAAAGACCTGCCACAATAACTTGTGTATGTGAGTCCCGAGCTCTAAATCATGGCCAGTGTTAAAACACTGAGTGTAGGTCAGTCCTTCGGGCATTTTAAAGTGCTTAGCCTGGTGCACCATTTCGGTTTACTTAATGGGTTTGCTCAAGGGAAGACAAGGAGGAAGTGAAGGAATAAGCCCTCAGACTTTCCACCGCGTCTCAGTCCAGCCACGCTTTTGAGTTTTGTGTCTCCTAGCCTAGAAAAGAGCGTTGCAGGGCGCTCAAGCCTGCGGCAGGAGGTGTCATCTCCGCCAGCCAGGCTATGGTGGTGGCATGTGGCATTTCAACCAGGCCACGGTGCTTGGTGGGGGCACCTGTCACCTCAGCCGGAACCCTGCCCTGGGGGCGGGAAACCACCTCAGCCGGAGTGGGGGTGACCCCTCAGCCGCGACCCTGCCCCTGGCCTTCCCTGGGCTGGGGGCGGGGACACACCGCTCCGGCTCCCCGCAGCGAAGGTCGCCGCCCTAAGGCGAGCGGCCGCTGGCGGGGCTTGGCCGGTGGAGGCGCTGCTGGTGGGGAGGGTCAGGGGCAGCGGGCAGGAGGGCAGCGGGCAGGACCGCCGCGGCCGCTCCCGTCCGCAGATCCTTGACGGGTTTTCCCTGTCTCTCTCCTTCCCTCCCTGCGCTCCTTTCTCCCTTTCCCTCTCTCCTTCCCTGTCCTCCCCTCCCCCTCCCCGCGCCTCTCTCCCTCTTGCCTCCCCGCTCGCCCCCTCCTCGCCCGGTCACCCCACACGGTCGCTCGCCCTCGCCAGCTCGCCGGGCCACGCTGCTCACCGTGCCCACATTAATGGCGGCATCTTCTGAGGAGGACATCGACCGCAGACCCATCCGCCGCGTCCGCTCCAAGAGCGACACCCCCTACCTCGCCGAGGCCCGCATCTCCTTCAACCTCGACGCAGGTGAGGGACTGCCCGGCACGGCCCGGCACAGCCCTGCACGGCGCGGGAGGGCTGCCCGCCTCACTCACCGCCTCTCGCGGACCAGCGGCGGCTGCCCCGCGGCTGAGGGGCAGGAGGGAAGGGGCCGCCCCCGGCTCAGCGGCCTCCTCCCCCGCCAGCGCCGGCGGGCTCCCCGGGCTCCGCCGCCCGGCCCTCTCCTGGTGCTCGCTTCTTTGCACCTCCCCGGGCTCCCCTTACCCCGCTGACTCCCACTTCCCTTCACTATTCGGGCCATCAAAGCCGCCTCACTCCTAACGCTCCATCCGATCAGCCCCCAGAGCGGGGTACCGCTTCCCTGTAAGAATCCTGGTCTGTCCCTCTTCACCAGCTTCTTTTGACATCCCTCCTGGAGATGCTGCGTTTTGTGAGTCTTTTGCCCGCTCTTTGCCTGCTTCCCTGATGGGTTAGTGCCTCGAAAGTGCCAAAACTTTCACCTGCGTTGTCCACTTTTTCTGTCTCATGAGGTCCTCTGTTGCCTCAGCATCACTTTTTGTGACTCTCCATGGGTGTACAGCCTGATGCTTTCTACCAACACACCTCCAGCTCCCTACTTTCACCTTCTCCTGCCTGGTATTGGGATAAGCCTCCTGTAAGTTTCTACCTGACCTTTCCACCCTCCTTCTCCACTCCTGCTCCTTCCTCTCTGCCACCTCTTCCTTATGGTTCCCTTGAGATTTCAGCTGTCCCTTCAGTTCATCCTGCACATGGTTGACTATCCTGTTTCTTTCTTAATAGGCCTGTGGTTTTCTCTCCTTTCCTGACCTTTTCTTTCCTTATGGGCTCTGTCAACAGTAAACTACATCAGAGATTACTTGCTCTCAAAAACAAAGGAAAAGAAAGTTCTTTATGTTGGTTCTCTGCACCAAACCAGACTTCCTCTGTTCATGGGGGTGTGTGTGTGTGAGGGAGAATATGTGGCCAGGAAGCTCTACTGCAGCCGCCCTCATGTCTGAGCAGCAGCGGCACACAAAATGACCCAACTGTGTAACAGTCTTTGATGCTGAGCCTGTCAGCTCACTGCCAGCTGTGAAGGGAAAAGAGCTGCCCCAGAGTTGTTGCTTGCTGTGCTTCAGTCTCCCCCATCTATCCTTCCGCCTTTCAGCTGACAGAAAGTTGGAGATGGCAGAGATGTGTTCTAGCCTCTGTTTGGGGAAGGAGCTGGTTCCTGTCCCCCTCCTGTTATCCCTGCTGTAATTACACCCTTGGTAATGGTTAATATGCAGTTCGGTTTTACCATTGATGCAGCAGTTGATTATATTGTGTGATGGGTCATTATTTCTTTCACATCATGGTTTCTTAAAAATTACCAAGCCGTAGGTAAGTTGAGTGGTGTTTCAGGGCATGGGTTGGAAGACAGTGCCAGATGCCAAGTTTCTAAAGAACTGAGTGTGAAAATGGAAAGCGCATCGCTGTGCTTAAGGTGTAAATAAAAAGAGGTTGTATATGGTTGACTGCTGAAATAACCCTGCGCTGACTTGTGCTGTCACAGGTAATGTTATGTCATGTAGTTATAAATAGGTAAACCAGTTAAGAACAAGGCACCTTAGAGTCACCTGGTGCCTCACATCCCTATGCTGAGCTAGACATGCTGTCTTTGCTGCAAGTCCCAGAGGATATGCAAGTCTCTGGGTGCCTTTTACCTGCAATCCACTGAAAAATTTGATAATTACACTTAGCTTCTTTCTGTTCCTTCCCTCCCCCTGTCTGTCTTTACTTTCAAACCTGGGAATGGAATTCCTTTAAAAGAAATAATTGAAAGAAACAGTACTGGTGTATCAAGAAATATAAATGAAGAATGTTGTAAGTAGTGCAAGTGTGTGTTTTCATTAATCCATCTGGCAGTGAGTAGTTTTGAGCTTAAAAAAAATAATAATAAATTGCTTAGCAACCAGTATTGAGTGAGCAAGCCAAAAGCACAAGAAATGTGCTGCTGGTACCCACTTCATTTCTGAGCTTCTGGTTTTGCTCTCTGTTTGCTTAGAAAGCACAAACCAAGCAGCCTGGGCTTGAGAACCTTCTATTCCAAGAGAACGTCTGTTAGAAAATTTGTTTGGCCACTTTTGCTCATGTTGCTGTTTGCTTCGTGGTGCAGGGTTTGCTTTTGAAACTTACTGATGTGATACAGTGCTCGTGAATTTGTTTTTCTGGGGTATGTGTGGAAAAAACCACAACTGATTCTAAACTGAGCAGGTTTTCTGGCGCATTGTCGCTGCTGGTGACTTTACCGGCGTGCCATGATGGGTATCCCCGCGAGTCCCTGGGGTGCTGCCGGTCCCGCCGGCAGAGTGGCCAGGCCTCCTGCCCTGCGGCGGGGGAGGGCAGGGCCGAGCGGCCGCTGTCCGCCGCCCCTGGTGCTGAAGCGCCAGCCGGACCTCCGGGGCCCGGCCGCGGTGGCTGGGCTTTCTGCCGGGGGTAGAAACTGCGTGCCCTGCCTTGTGGTGTTCCCCCTCTCTGTACGTGGGCTGGCAGTGCACGAGTGTACGCAGGAGTGTGTGTAATTTCTTTGCCTGTGCAAGAGGAAGCTGGTAGAAACTAAGTAATGCTCCCCAGCACTGGACACTTAAGATTTGGCTGCGCAGGGTGCTGGGACATCTAATCTAGGTCATGCTTTGCCTGGAAAAGTTGCACCAGCTGACCGTTGAGGGCCCTTCCATCCTGGTATTCTCTCATTCTATGATAATGCTGTCTCTTCAACCCACTGATGCAGTCGAAACTAAAGTGACACTTGGGTGGATGAAATAACCTTTTATGTGCTTATTGCTGGCTTTCAATTTAGTGCATTCCATAGCTACAGCTGCTGCTTAACCAGTGCTTACAAAGCTATTTTTCCTGCAGCTGCCACAAGTCGGGCTGGGTTCCTTGGTCATTGTCTTCTGTCAGGACATGATCAGGGTTTGGGTGCAGCGTGCAGCTGCTCTGCTGTATTGGAACTTTAAAATCCACTTTTATTAATGGAACATAAGCAGTTCCAGTGAATGCTGCTCTTCTCCACTCTTAATTGCAACCACTAGTTAAGAACTATCAGGTTTTTATCTACTTCAGCTGTAAATTATAATTATACCATTACTGCTGTTATCTGTATTGTTGAACAGCTGGGAGACTGCATACACAGAGTCAATTATGCAATTTGGGTGTACCAAAGATTTGGTCTGGATTGTGAAAAGCCACAATTTATAAGTGATTAACAGTGAGCCTTCTACCTGTCCATCTTTTTTGATTATATTAACAGTTTTGCTTTGTTTGATTTTCCAAAATATACTTGTTTATTGTGTTTGGTTTTAAATATTGATCAATTAACTCATGTTTATTACCTAGCATGAGTTAACAAATGGTGTTCAATTAGTTGTCCCTGGTATGGGTTTTCTGCTGGTGTTCCCAAACTGATTAAAATGCAAAGGTGTTTTCCAAACTCAGGGTTTTTCTGCCTGCTGTTATATGTATGCAAATCCTATTAATATGAGTTATGTGCTTATATCAAGAGGGTAACGTTTCCCAAAGGATTTAAATTACCTTTTCTGCCAAAATTAATGTAGCTACATAACATCATAAAACTATAGATAGATATGAATTCCTTTTGCATTGTTGATACTGAATAAGTCCACATACATAAATTATTTTTTTTTAATTTTCTGAAAGACTTCCTCCAGTGTGACACTAGAGGAATGTGGAATGTGCTCTCTCAGATGGTGGTCTTTTGTTTTCTTTATTCTGATTAGCAATCTGACTTGCCTCAATGTCTTAGCTTTTCATACACATCTTATTAAAAGCAGTTTTCAAAATCTATTTCTAACTTTCTGATTCAGGCATCTGAAAGCTAATCCCAAATTATTTCTGAAAACTTGGGCCTCCATCTGTGACAGTTGTCCAATAGCATAATCTCTTTCCTGGTCCTGCGCCAGCTGACAAGTTGAAGAGTTTTTTACAGGTGTTGACCTCTTACAGGTTTTGACAGATTTCTATTCTTTCTGTTGCAAAATATTACACTTTTAAAATGGCAATGCATGGTAGGTGGCTTTCAAGTTTGGTAAGTGAACAGAGGTGATGGCTGATAAGAAAGTAGATCACTTAACACTCTTCCTGAATGATCCAAGATTTGTGAGCTTTTCTTCTGCCTCCCTCTTCATGCGTCTGCTTCAGGAATCCCTGCCAGAATGTTATCAATGTTTGTTAGGGAAAAAGGGACTGCCACACTCAGTTGATCTGATCGGGTTCTCTTTTAGCTTTTCAAGAGTCAGTCACTACTGAAGCTACTTTTTTATACAGACAGATATCTACAGACAGGTACTCCTTCCTAGCCAAAAAGGAGTAAACTTTGTACTGCAATCATTTGCAAAGTTGATTCTAGCAGACTGACTTCTTGTTAAGTGATGCAAGAAGTTGTTTTTATCTCAGCTGCCATGAGACCTTCCTGAGATCATTCAGGGAGGTCACTAAAGCTCAGTCTTTGTTTGCACAAGGCTGATTGTCTATGTGAAATTTAACTTGAGATTGGAGCCCCAGGGAGAAAGCAAGCCAGTGTCTTGGAGATGCGAGGTCAAAATTACTGCAGTAGCTGCACTAGCAGCTAGCAGTAGCAGTACTACAGCAGAGAGGGGATGTTCCTTCAGGAGGAATGTGTTTAGCTTCCATGCTGTTGAATGAGGAAAGGGGAGTTTTTGAATGAGAATGTATCTTACCCACCCCGATTTAAAAGCATGTACCAATGGTGCAACCAAATGGAAGCCTGCGGCCAGAGGAGTGCACAGGCTGGGCTCTGAAGTTGACGAGAGAGGAGTAGCAACAGAGCAGACCCGACAGGGATGGTGTAGCTTGTGCTAGCTGTGAAGCCCAGCTGGCTCTCTCGGCCATGAAACACAGCACAGATTTTAAGTATACTGAAATCAGTTAGTCATCTCACTGAAGTGGCTGGATTCTTAAGCGATGTAAGTCATTTGTTGAGTTCAGCCAGGAATCTGAGCCAGATTGTAGAAATATACATCTCTGCTTCTCTTCAATGATGAAAGTTCTGTTTTATCTCTTTGTGGTATGGAGCCACATGTTCTCCTGGAATGTGTTCTGGGAAAGCAAAGCTGAGAGGGAAAGGGATGAGTGGCTCTGCACAATTTTGCCATGTATAGAGAAGAAAGGTCTTGTGTCTGGCAAGGCAAGTGGACTTGGTACCTTTTACTGTTCTTAAGCAGGGATGAATAACTCACATTGGGGGAAGGAAAAAAAGCTATGGCAGCCTGTGCTAGTGCTGCTGCAAGCAGAATTAATTCACAGGGTGTAAATAGGGAGGAGGATCCTGGCAGAAACTGCTGAATGGCAATGTTAGCGAGCTGGGAAATGTTTGTAGTTGGCTGTTTCTGTGATACAGAGCTGGTGGGGGAAAGCCAGGACGCGAAGGGTGGCTGTTGGTTTTATGCACAGGAACTCTGCTGGTCTGAACTGGACATAAGTTGAAATCAAAAGACTCTTCCATTTTCAGTGTCCTGGTAGCTTCCACAGTCTTTTTGGACCCTAGCACTTCTTGCAGCCTTCATGGTAGACTGCCTTACTGTTGCTGTTTGTATCGCTGTATTCATTCCATTATACAGCTTTAGAGCTGTGCTGAATAGTTCTCAGAGAGTAAAATAATATGTGATTTCTTTTCTACTGGAAAGATAATGGCATGTGTATCAGTCTCTTACACGTTGATTTGTCTAGAAGGATATGATACATTTTTCTTCAGTGATCAAGGAGGAAGTTGTGAACTTTATTTTGTCTCTGTATAGAATAAGAAAGAGTACATATACAGCTCAGTGAGGTGAGTAAATGCCAAATAGCTGAAAATAAAGCGAAATGACTGGATTTTCTGCAGGAAATCCCCATCATATCCATTTTTAATTTTCACTAAAACCCATCAATTGATTCAGAAATCTGTTTCGAAGTTTCTGAGTTTGCCCCTGGTCATCCTTACGTATGATTTAGTGCACTAACCCGGTTAATCATCTCTGAAGTCATTTCAAATGTTATCACATTTGGCACTATGTTTTTTCTTTCCTAGTTAGCCAGCATATGTTTGTGTATATCCATAATAAAATATTCTGCATGGTTTCATGATTAGAATAAATAATCCCTAAAATGATATAAGAATTTAAACTACTTTGGATTATTGAGCACACAGATTAAAAATGATGTTGAAGGGGTAATCTGAAGGGCATATTTGTGTTTTTAAACATACTTTCAAATTATGGTGGCTTTAAGATTTCAGGTAGAAAAGATTGGGCTCAGGAGAATGGGGGGAGAGAGAAATATGCAGTAGTAAGCTTTCTAATATTTTCTAATATTTTATTTCTTTCTGGAGAAAGATTAGTAAAAATGCATGCTTGGAAAAATTCCACTTTCGCTCTCTGCTCTAATCACTGTCTCAGATTATTGTCATGAAGATCCTCTTGTACTTAGGAAGCCAAATCGCTGGTTTTGGGAAAGCATCTCTTAATACCTTTATAAATGGGACTAAAGAACTGTCCTCCTTTACCATCAGGCTTTGCATTACCAAAACTTGCACCTGCACTTTAATTGAATGATGATTATTAGTCTTAATGCTTCTTAATTCAGAGTATAGCTAGAGATCAGATGTGTGCCTGTCGCTTATTTTGAGGCTGTTTTCCAACCACAGGAGCATGAGTGCACACACCAGGAAAAGAGAGGCTCCAAACTGAATGTTACCCACCGTGTGGCAAAAATATACCATTTGAGATGACTGGGCCTTACCAGGGGTAAGTGGGGTGGCTGAAAGCACCTGTGTATCAACATTGTATATGACAGGTAAACAGTCTGTTTTGAGGGTTGAGATCTTAACAGCACCTGAAGTTTTAACTCTTGTATTTGGCTTTGGAGACCTTTGGTTTAAGACTATGACCTTCTGTGAGTGCCAGGTAGGTGTGAGTTCACAGGTTCTCCATGTCCTGTAAAAAGGAATGATGCCTGTTTCACTAGATGTCATCCAAAAGGAATTGTTGATGCAGGCTTTAGTTAGCAAATAGGGGACAATTTGAAAGGAAAGGCAAAGTTGGTCAAAATGAAGCAGAGTTAGTCAAAATGATGGAACTGGCAAGAGGGAAATGATAGAAGATCCATTGCTCTGAATACTGAATGTTGAATACTGAATGTGTTGGAATTAGCTAAAAAAAAAAAATAAAAGATTTGCTGTTTTAACCATTCTTGTGTCACTGCACATGTATATCACTTTGCTGTGCTGGGGGGAAGCTAATACCCGTGCAGTCAGTGGCACCAACATTGCTGTGGAACAACCATGACAGGAGATGGAAGGAAGGAATGTTGCCCAAGGGGGTTGTGAATGCTCCATCCCTGGCGGTGTTCAAGGCCAGGTTGGGCAGAGCCTTGGGTGACATGGTTTAGTGGGAGGTGTCCCTGTCCATGGCAGGGGGGTTGGAACTAGATGATCTTAAGGTCCTTTCCAGCCCTAATTATTCTATGATTCTGTGTTTGCCTTGGGATTAGGATGTGCCAACCTGGTGCCTCTTGCAGCTGTCTGCAGTACATGTGATTTTAAGGGTGCTGTAGTGCTTTGTTGCTAAGCTGTTTCTTCAAGAAAATTTAAGTGGTGGAATTTGCTTAAGTAAGAAGTTATCTCTGCATTTGTCTTTTGGTTGATCATCTTTATAATCTATATCATCTTTTGCTCGATGAGCCTGTTGGATTAACACAATCGACTTTGTTCGTGCAAAATCCTTTTATTTTTCTTGTTTTATCAGGAATCACAGTTTTCTTATTGGAACTTGATCTTTAAGGAAAATAATTTTTTCCAAAACTTCAGATAAAATAGTTGTAACTGGCAACCCTTTTCAGAATTATTAGCTGTAAAATCCAGTAAAAAGAACGGGCCTAATTCTCAGTAACAGGTGTAATTAGTTTTAATGCTTAATTACTCTGAGTCAACTAATTGGTTTCACTGGGACTGCTCACAGTAATGCTCACAGCTAGGCATGTAAGTGCCTTCAGAATAAGTCTTAAAGTTTGTAAGCTTTTTGCAGTATGACAAAAGTCATTAGTGCGCAAAGAATGTCCTGGGTTGTCTGTTTTCAGATAATATAAAATGTCAGTGCTAATGAAATACTGTCTTAATAGCAGCTGAATCTTTTGCTTAGACTTTAAACTGTAGAATCAGTGTGGAATATTATACTTGTGTGCCAAAATAAAACTTGGCTGCACTTGCGCTTTCTTGGTGACAAATATTTGTGACAATGTATCTGTTGCAGATAAGGTGCAAAAAGTGTCACTTCTAACATTTTAATTACATTAATGTATTTTACATGGTAATACAATTTGTTGATATAGTCACCAAAAATGTTTTCTTCAGAATCTTTTAGGGTAAAAATAATTTATAATCATGCAATAACATTTTATAATCATGTAATTCTGTTGCCTTCATTTGAAATGCTTGATGGTCTTGTTTTATACTGATACGCTGGGGCTGTTGCTTGACTCCAGTACAGAGGTTCTGTAGGTTTTGTGGAGCCAATGTTACTGAATATTTGAAAGAAGATAATTATTGCCTTTACTGCAGACTTTATATTAATTTTCATATCTTGAAATTGCAATTTAATCTATAAGAAACAAAATGAAGATGATGTCCCAAGAAGATTTTGAATGAGCAGCAAATTCAGCAAGAAAACAAGGAGGTGGAGTTGAAAAATTAAATGCCTGCGTTTTCTTCTGCACTCCAGACTCACTGTGGTTTCATTCTGGCTACGAAGTATGTAAGATAGTGAAGTATGTGACAAGCATTTGCATGCTTATGTACTGTATGGACACATGCCATTTTAACTATGATGGATAACAACTGCAGCGCATGTTTTGGTTAATCAGAAATCCTTGCTATGCATAATTTATGGTGCAATATAATTTTTATGGTTAGTACTTACAGTCCTTGGACAAACAGACATCTGGTTAATAGTTTATAAGCAAATTAAATACTTGATGCATTATTGAAATGGAAGAGAGATTTCATCAAGAGAAATTTCATCAAGCTAAATCTAACTCTTTGTTGGAGTGTTGGAAATAGTTAAAGCCTAATGCAAGCTTGCTGCCCCAAACTGGGAATGAACCATTTTGAATGTGGCCCTTGCCTGCCTGTGTGTCCTTATTTCTGTTCAGTGGATAAAATGGTAAGGAATCTACTGGCTGGGGTACCTGTCCTTGGGGAAAAATGTTCCTCTGTTACCTCAGTCAGTCAAAAAACCAGTCAGTCAGGTGTTACAACAGTGTTAAACCATTGGAAACAGCTTTAAGTTAAAAGAGACTGTCTCAGGCTAGTCCCATTTTGCTACAGATTTGCACTAAGCCATAGGAATCTCTCTCAGAACAGAAAACATGCCCTAGTTGAGTGAAATGAGAAATTAAGTTATAATGGAGTATTCCTTGAGAAAGAGGTTACTGCCATCTGACATCTGTAACAGTCCTTTGTTCTCCTTGCTGAGATCATGATAGTACAGTTTTCATACATAACTTTTTTCCTTCTGCATAATTATCTGTATCCTTGTAATAGTGCTAGAAGTGCTAGAAACAAATACAGAGAGACCCTGATGTGATTATACTTGATGTATCTCTAACATTTGCAGGAGAATAGCTCTTCTTTGTGCTCAGCCTCAGTTGTAGGAGCGCATGGGTGTGTGAAGGTTGTTCAGACTGCTGGTGAAGAGACCTGTAGTTGGATATCTCATGCAATGTTCTCAGCTTCTGCCTTCTATGGGGTTTTGTTGTTGGTGGTATCTCTCTTTTCCTGCTGCCTTTTCCTTTCTCCTGTGTGTAGCTGGGCTACTTGTGCTGGTAGCAGCAATATGGCCTGTGGCTTCTTGAAGGCTGTCTCTACTAGCTTGGGAGAGTTGCCACACCAGCATTTAAAGCAGTAAGCTGGGACCTATGCCTTTCAATGATCACCCTGTATCATTAGGACCTCTGATAAAGAGCTGTGTAATCTACATGGTGCTTCCACAAACCTGGTTAAGGCAGTCGTTCTCCATAGTGATGATCACTCCTGCTCTCTGCTTAGTGAGTGCTGTTTGGGTCCTTGTGGGTAAAGGTGATTTATTGAAAATACTGAGGTGGAGAGTTTGGAATAAACTGCATTAAGCTGCTAATGAGTAGTCATTGTTAAGATTTAAAGCAATTTGGCGTATTCATCCTTTCATGAACGATTTAATTTTGCCTCATCATCACTGTTCATCATTCCTTATGATTGACACTACATATCAAGGCTCTTCTAAGATTTCACTGATGTGATGAATGGTTTTCCAAAAAACATCAGGATTTTGTATCAGAGTCATCACAATTACTAACCAGGCTGAAATATCCAGAGATAAATGGAAAGCAATTGATCATTTTAATTTCCTTTGTGTGGAAGTGTGGCAAAACCTTGGAGCATTTTAAAGCTAATAATAAAAAATTAACTGGGGTTAACTAATAATCTGTAAAATTATAGCCTTTAATTATAAGGCATGAAGAAATCAGTAAAGTTCAATTTTTAATTTAGTCTTATCCCAAAGCTCAGAAGAACAAACCATTCTGTGAGATAAATTTAATAAGATTGCTTGAAATAATTTTGGGGTCAAATTAATTTATAAATAATGTTTATTTTTTAAAGGAAACAAGATAAGCATCACTGAATGACCTTGGGGGCTGACCTTCCAAGTTTTCCCCTCTGCAAGCAGTGCATGTAACAGCTCTGTCAGTGTTAAAGGAGACCCAAGGGGAGAGTGGCAAAAATGTTTGGTTGGGAAGTATCATTACACAGATGGAATATAGCTTTTTGTTGACAGGCTTCCTTATAATGATAGAAAACCACCAGGGGAAGGTGTCGCCAAAATGAAGGCAAGGGAGGGCATGTGATGTCATTAAAACATGGCAGGGCTTACTAAACTTAGCTGCTCATGTTTGATGCTGCCCTAGGCATCAGAAACAAGATCGTAGCAGGTGCTCACCTAAGTGGCTGTATATATACCTAGAGATATGTGTCAGCAGCTTTAGGAGTGTGCAGGGACCATCTGTTAACCAGCATGAATTTAAAAGGCTTAAAGTGGATAGCAAAGGGATTGCTCCAAAAAGTGTGCACTTGTTCTTTCAATTACCAAAGTCAGTGACAGGTAGACTGGTCAGAAGCAGTGATAGGTGTTCCTTCCTCCATCGTAGCTGTTTCAGGTGACGTTTCTCTCTGGCTTTTGGCAATGCTTACTGATATTTGTAGCCAACTACAACTTAAAGTAATGCCTAGTGTTGAGAGGGAGCAAAATGTAGGACCAGTTGCTGTCTTTCGGAGATACATGCTGCTTTTAAACTTCTTTCTTCCCTCTGTCTGCTGAAGTAAAATATTGTATCAGCTATATATTAGTGTGGTGACTAAGGAGGCACTTAGCTTTCATTAAAGCTCATAACAGAGAGAAAAAAGATTATTGTCAGCAAGAGATAGAGGAATATACTGAGAAAGTGGACAGCATGATAGTATTAGCCGGAGTAAAATCCAGACTTGTTAGAGTTTCACACTGAATTTGAGGCAGAGTTTTAAAGTGGATTAAGCAAGAAAATGTAGGTTGGAGCTTGAAGAAGGTATTTTTAGTAGCTTAAATCAACTCTCGTATTTTGATTTAGCTAGTGTTGCTATCTTAGAAAAAGATCCAGGACTGTATATAAAGGCGCCCTTACCTATTTGTTTTATTTTTTGTGTGTGTGTATTATTGCTGCTGCTCACAGTGTGTACATTCAGTGAACAAAAGAATATGCCTTCTTGTCCTTCCCCTGTCTTCAAGCATGCCCTGAAGTCTCCAGGATAGGTCATCTCCTTCCTCCATGAGGAGGAAGCTCAGGAGACCTAGAAAAGATACAAAAAGAAAGGATTTAAGTGGTGGACAGAGGACCTGTATTGTGTCTTTCTCCAGTCATGGTGAATATTTGTATTTGCTAACAATTTTTCCTCTCCAAATTTTAGGCGGGAACAAGATATTTTCTGGGAAGAACTGGTATTTGTGGAGTGAGGAGGAGAATGGGTAGAGTGGATTAAATCATTAAGATGTATGTATTTCCCCAAGAAGAATATTGTTGGACTGAAGAAAGATGTTCCTCTGAGCTAGAATTGAATGTGCTGGGTGGTTTTTTTGTGTTTTTTTTTTGGGGGGGGGGGGGAAGGGGTGGGTTTCTCTTCTTAATTTATTTTAGGGGGCTGTTTTTTTTTGGGGGGGTTCGTTTTTTTTTTTTTTTTTTTTAATTTCTTTTTTTACTTTTCATAG
This sequence comes from Psittacus erithacus, assembly GCA_009867235.2. Taxonomy (NCBI): domain Eukaryota; kingdom Metazoa; phylum Chordata; class Aves; order Psittaciformes; family Psittacidae; genus Psittacus; species Psittacus erithacus. The sequence goes on from WYDI02030467.1 coordinate 38,575, forward strand.
AACAATCG
>WYDI02030468.1:0-13515 GCA_009867235.2 Psittacus erithacus
AATTAGTTGGGAAAAGGGTATATAAGCAGCACTGTCTGGCAATAAAATCGGAGCTGAATTATCACTCATATTGGGTCATCTCTTGCTTCCCCGCGCCGTCAGCCCGCCTTCGTCTGCAGCAAAAACAGAAGTGGGTAATGGCCAGAGAAGTCTTGTAACTGTAGGTGCCCTGGTATGTCTTGAAGAATTTCCCTTATGTACTGCTAATGCAAGCTGATACTCTGAAAATTAAAAGAATGCAGTTTTGGAGATGCTTGGCACTTAGTTCAAGTGGCTTAACATAGTGTTAATAAGGAAGATTTCAGTAAACACAGTGGATGAAATGCAAAAGTACCTTGTTTTTTAGCTGAGCTAGAGGAACATACAAGGCTGATGAACACGTGAAGAAGTCTGACATCTCTAGCTTTTAAGCGGGAATTACACATGGCAGACTTCCGACCGTCCTTTTGAGTTATGTTCCATGATGGTCCACATAGATGGCTGACACAGAAAACAGATACTAAGAATCAGCTGAAATAGTAACAGAAGTAATTTTGAAAATTCTGGGGGAGGTATCTGCCTATGTGCTATAATGAAGAGATGTGTTACACTCATGCATAAAGAGGTGTACATGCTTATGTTGCATTGATGTTTAAGTCTTGCAGAATGATTAAAGGTGGCCTTTCCTCAAGGACTAATACTCTGGAGGCTTTCTGAGGTTTGTTGACCTTGCCATTGAAATTATATTAAAATCACAGAAATGCTAATGCACTGAAATAGAAGACAGCATTTCTGAAAACTGAAGTACTGGGGATGGCACAGATTTAGTGTTCTACTTCAAGTAGTCAGTTTGCTTTCTTGTTCAAATAGCTTAATGTTGCTAAACTGTACGATTATAGTGTACATTCGAAGCCTGCATTTTCAAGTGAAAATTGAATGTATTTTTAAGCCATTCAGTGACGTGTTTGAGAAGTTCAGGCCAGCTGTGCATTCGTTAGGTGGCTGCGTGTCTGCTATGAAAAGCATCACAGTGCAACATTAATTGAATCAGTGAATGGCAGAAATGCAGTACTTTTTCTTTCCCCCAAAACTATTTTTTTAGTTCTTCATTCCTAACCTCTGTAGTTAAACCAAGGATATTTAAGCACCCATCAATGTAACAGTCTGTCTGAAAAGTTTTCTACAAGCTGTCAGTAGAGCTGAGTAAAAAAATCCTCAAATTTCTCATTAGAAAATGCTGCTTTATCACAAGTTCAAAACTTTTCATGGGGAATGCCGTGCTTTTGCTGAAGCTGGCCTTGCAAGTCCCTCAAAAGCTGGTGTTTTGTCTGTGCACCAAGTATATATTGTTTAGTATGGCACTTGTATAAATGACAGCTTAAGTGCAGAAGAGGGGAAAGTGGGTCTACATACTTCATGTTCACCTTACAGTGCAGGCAAATTTCACTGGCTGTAAATGATTAAATAACTTGAATGAATGATCCAAACACCATGACTGTCAACTCACATCTAAAAGACTAGCATTATTCACATGCACACAAAAATTCTCCTGTAGCTTCTGACTGTATGCATGGATTGAAATTCATCTATGTTGTGCCATGTGAAGTGTTCTTCCTTCTCTTGCACTTCACGTAGTCATGCATATACCTTATTTTGTATATGCATGGTTGTGGTTGTGCTGCTATCCAGTAATTTGTTCTTGGTAGAAAAAATGGAAAATCCTAGGAAGAAAAACACTTAGCAATCCTGAAACCTTGTTTTCTAAGCTGAAATGTGCTTTCAAAATGAGATCATGAGTTACCTCAGCAATAATTGCCAATGATATTCATACTGGTGATATTTAACTGGAGAAAAAAATTTAACCAAAAACCTTAGGGAAAATTGCTCTTTTCCTTACTTTCCTCCTAATTGGACAATTTTATGTGAACTAGTATTTGTCATCTAATAATGCTTTCAAGGGAGCCAATTACATACTGACCCCAATAAGTATTGTAGTGTTACAGACTCTTTCTGAGACCTTTTGTAGCTTACTTGTAAATATTGATTTAGGAGTTGCTCTTTGGGAGACAGCATTTATAGTCGAGCTGTAGTTATGACAGTTACTTCTGTTGATAGAGTCTGTCAGAAGAAATACTTTAAATAAAGCTTCAAGTAAATGTACTCCAGATAAGATTAGTGTCTGAAAAATTCATCTGGCAGAGTAACCATGATGTGAGACACATCTCTGTAATTATGATCCCTCTAACATATTAACTGTAGGACACAATTTCTGTAAGAGATCAAATATGTTAAATACAAATTTTACTAAATCGTCTATTGACTCTGTGGCAGTGGAAAGGTCAAGCTGTATGCAAGGCCAATGGCATCCATGGGTGGGTATGTTTGTAGGTGTTTGAGGGGTTACTAAAAAAAGAAAATCTGCTGGTTTGTGGTGGATTTTTATTCTGTATCCTTCATCTTGGTATCTGAGCGCCTTTCCTCAGTAGTACAATGAGTGACAGCAATTTTGTATGCAGGTTTCTGTCCATCCATCCTCCCTTCCTCCCTCACCTGCTCTCTTTCTCTCTAGGGACTAGAATTCCACACTGGCTTGGTTCTGCATTTCAGTTATGTACAATGTACAACTGTGTAGCTCCACGAAAGAACTGTCAAAAAGTGTTTCTTGATTTTGGAATGGAAAGTGATGAAGCTTGTGGTAGTTCTTAGGTGTTGTATGAGTTTTTCTAGACCAGCCCCAGGGTCATTTTGCCTTTTGCCCACTGAGCTTTACTCTTGTGATGAACAGTTGCATTTTTCTGATATGTAGAATTCTTGATACTAATCCTCAGCTTAGGCTTCACCATTTAAATTATTCTCAGTCTAAATCCTGAAGTCTTTTGAAGATACACTCAGAAATTATACTAAAGAATGTGTGGTTATTTTTCCTGTCTCCATCACAAATGGAAAAATGGGACTTTTCTGCATTCCTCCTGAACAGGGAAAAAAAAGTATATGTATAAATAATCCTAGTTTCAATGAACACATATTCCTAAACTGGTAAAATATTCTAGGACAGTTTTCCTTTCTTTAGTGGGTTTTTTTGGTGTTTTTTGTTGTGGTTTTTTGGGTTTTTTTTTTTGGTTGGTTGGTTTTGGTTTTTTTCCTATTTTTTGTTTTTTTTCCTCTTTTAAGAGGTCACATGAATTCAGGTTGCAAAAAGAATATCTATACCCTTTCTAAGATGCAGAAATGATAATTTCTATCTTATGGTTTTTAAAAGTTGAGTACAGACAAGGGTAATACTGTTTCTGTGAAACAGCTTCACTCATAAGCATCTGGATTTTTTTTCTTGGTTGACTTCAAATGTAGCTGTCTATATAAAGAAAAATTTTTTTTTTCTGATAGTTCTTTCCCAGCTAATTTTGCTAATGAGATCTGAGGTAATAAATGTCTTCATTTGTTTAATATTTAAGCTATTTTTCATTATTTTTCTATTTATTTTTTGCATTATTGTTCAATACCATTTTGTTTTCTTAAGTTCCAGATTGTATAGAAATTCAGCTAAAGATGGAAATCTCTAGAGTTCTTTAGGGTAGCAGAGAACTTTGTCATTGTCTTTGAATTGCAAATGAAATTTGCAATTGTAAAATGGATAACTGAAAGAATAATGTGCTGCTACGTTCATTTAAGATTATTCATTAACTATTTTTCTTCTAAAAAAGCTCCCCACCAAACAAAACAAACATTTCTGCTCTTCTGCTGTACAGTATTATGCTTGCAAAGAGTAGAGTAAATGATAGCTTTTTTTTTTACTTAATCTGATATGATGAAAGACATGCTTTAGTTTGAGAATAAGAAAGGTAAATTAGCAACAACAAAACCAAAAAGATCCCTTGGAAATCCTTCCAGTTACTGACAAGAACAAAGTGCTGTCGTTTCAGAGTCAGGTCAGCCTTTCATGTAGGGAGCCAGTGCAACCTGTGAACTGTTGCTTTCTATGCCAGATTTGTATTTGCCCAGCACAGTTAAAATACAAGATAGCAATAGGCAATAACTAGTTATTATAGTATGTAATAGCATACTCTAGCTGTGTTTTGTCAGGTGCAGATAGCAGCATAAAAAAGTTTATGGTGTTGTTTTAAATTGTATTTTAGCAGGACATATTTGCCATGTAGAACCCAACATCCTTTAGTTTGACTAGGTGAGGCTTTCCACCATAACCTATTGTGATGACCCCAAATGCACTCTGAACTGCCAAAGAAAACATGAGAGGGTGAGAGGGAAAAAAATCAGAGCACTTTGAAAAATGACTTATGAACTTAAATCAAGCAGACAGCTCCTTCTTTGCTGATACTATTCGAACATGAAGGAAGGTATATTTGCTATTTGAATGGAAGAGCTCCTGCAGGACAAGTTATGACTGATAAAGTTTAGCATATTCATCATGGGGTTAAGGTCAGTGAATTAGTTACCTCATGCTTTATGAATGAGTTTGGGAGAATATTTAAAGCATATCAATTTGATGAACTGGCTATAAGTTCATTTTTAAATATTAGAAGATGCACTTTTAACTAAAACTTGAGAAGGGGAGAAGACTGGCTTTTTTTCTTTTCCTTTTTTTTTTTTTTTTGTTTTAATTTATTTTTTTCTTCTCAGGAGAGATTCTGTGAAATATCATTTCCAGAAAGTCAGTGTCATATAGCATTCAGAGAACAGGACAGAAAGGAAAATTGGTACTTGCCTAGCTTTGCCGGTAACTTGCCCTTTTAGCCAAGCTTTGCACTTCATTTTTCTGTACTTAAGTGTGCCCGTCTGTAAAACTGTCATAATCTTCTCTTCATGGAAAAGTTGTGAAAAGCAGATTTATGAAAGTGCTTTTACACCTTCTGGCAAACTCTGTATTTGAGCAAATAATCCTGCTTCTTGCCCATTCATAAAAAATTTACCAGTTAGTAGCAATTCTTTGATAAAGCGTTTGAGTAAACAAATATTTCACATGCAGGTCTTCGCAGAAAGGTCTCTATCCATAGTTTCTTCTTCAGTGGATACATAGGAGTACTTTGTTCCCTATTCAGATAACACGGTCATGCTGTGATGATTCTTTCTTGCTGTTTACAAATTATCTACAAATGGTATTCCTTGAGAAATGTTAGCCTTTCTGGGCAAGAATTCATTTTCGTGAATATAGATGTCAGTATGAACATCAGTGCCTGGGATGATAATGCTATGTTTTCCTTAAGAGTGAATGTAAAGATACAGGCACTTTAAGGGCACGGCTTATCTGAGACATCTGCTAGAAAAAGATTAATTGATGGAATTGTCTTTCTGTTTCTATTGACTACCAAAGAAGCTAGGGTTCAGATCTAGGCATCTGTACTGCGCATGCCTAACATTAGCTGAGCTAACCTATCTTGAGCATGAGGTAAGCCAACATAACAGTCATGAGAAAACTTTTAATGTGATTTTTATTGCAAGTATTTATTTGATCCAGTGTTCTGGGAAACCTGTGAGATACCTGGAAATAGAAGTCCTTCTTGCAGGCTTGCAAGTAGTCATACTGTGGATATTAGAGAGCACAATATTTTAATGGCAAGGATACACGTGTTTAAAATGTTCAGTTTTGGTTTTGTGCAATTTATGCAATTTCTTATTACCTAGGAAGTTGGAATACTTATTGCAATAGCACCTGAGGGTCTGTGGTCAGGTATTAGGAGCCTGCTGTGTCCGTAACTTTGGAAGTGATAAAATGTGAAAAACACTGTCCTAACCATTGTTGTCTCTTATTTATGGATAAAAAGTTGCAGTAAGTGAAAGCAGTCAAGAGAAGAGGTGATTTAAGAGACAAATGACTGAGCAAGCACATACTTGGAATAATGTTCTTGACTTATGTGCAATTTATTTATAATCTTAAGTTCTTGGACTTCAGGAGGTTCTTTTTGGTTTTATTTTTCATATTTAAGCTGATGCTTCCACTTCTTATTTTCAGTCTTATATTTCTTTTTCTGGGAGATGAGATGGTTTCTTTCCTCCTTTTTAAAATTCCTTTAAGTATAATATAGTTTGCTGTTCTTATTAAGCCCTTTGGGGGGCATTTTTTTGCTATTTGCTATCACTCTCTAGTCTTCATGATTCAGGGACAGCAATGTAAAGAGAAATAACAAGCCGCATGCACAAAGGAATTAGATAGGAAAATAAAAAGTGAGCATTGGTTTAAATCCATTCGGAACTATTAGTACATATAATTTCTTTGTTGCAGAAGTGGGTAGGCAAAATAAAGTTGAGTAGAAAGATGAGCTGTAAGAGTTACAGTGTTTGAGTGTTCTTTCCTGCACCCCATCCCCCCAAAAAAGAAAAGACAGCAAAGATATGGAGGAAAAGCAATTCCATTCAATTAAGGGTAGCGGTATTGCATGAAGGCTTAATCTTGAAAATGCCTTCTCCGTCAATTAATGAACTAGTGTTATGCGTGCATGTGTGTGTGTGTGTGTGTGTATTATATATATATCTGTCTCAAAGGCATACACAAACCCAGTTTTAACCCTAGGCAGGAGGAAATCTTAGGATCCATGCTTGAAATCAAAGCTTGCTAATGAAAAGAAAAATTACTTTCAGTGGCCTTTAAATTCATTATGGTCAGGTATCCCCACTTCCACTGGAAAACATGGAGAATTTCATAGAAGACTGAAAATTTTGCTTCTAGAAGAATTTATCTGGAGCAAAGCCCCAGTCAGAGACACTAAGTGAGCTGTCATGACCCTTACATCAAGGCATTGTGTGACAGTTGGTTTGCTTGACAGAACCAGGAGAAGTACTTGTGGAAAAGAAATGTAGACCCTATTTAAGAAGAGGAACTGTCCTACAGTGTATTTTTAGACCTCAAGAACTGTGGTAATCAAATGTCTTTATCGTTTGTTTAGAAAAATAACCACCTTTCTGAGGATTTTTTTTTGTTGTTTTAATGATCTAATAAAAACCATTTAAAATGAATGAAGTGATTGCCTTGCTGTCACTGCTGAAAACATCATTAGCTTTCTTTTTCAATACTAACTCTGCATTAGCAAATCAAAAGTATTCTGCAGTGTAGCCGTCAAAACTCCCTTCCAATAGCTCCTAGACAGATGTAGTTGAAAGTAAATTTGAAAACTCTCCTTCAATAAAGTATGTAATTTATCCCTCTAAATCACAGGTGGAATAATTTAGAAGACAAGCAAAGGATATTTTTTTGTAAATGATATGTGTAAACCTCTTTTGACTTTGTAATTTTTCTGCATAAAGTGTGACGAGATTAAAAGGCCACAAACAGGTTCCTGGTCATCCGCTTCTCATTCCAAAATACTGTTTGGTATTGGCAGTAAGTAGTGTGAGCTTGCTGTGAATGAAAGCGTGTTCCCATCGTAGTACTTTACTGGCATTGCCCATACGCTGAACAGTGGAGAGGGTACTTTGAATGCACGAGACTTGGATCTTAGGGATCTGGATGTCTGAATTTTCATTGTGTGTTGACTGAAAGAAGACCACCTTCACAATAATATTATTTGTCCATTAAGATTCCGTTTGCTTTTCTAATTATTTCATATTGTCTCAGTCAGGAAATGATCCCTCCTTATAGCTGCTCCTTTACAAGCTGTTGAGATCTTTCTTCCCTAATTGTATTATATAATAGGCTGTATACGGTAGCTTATACTGAAGCAGAAGGCTGATCAGTTGATGCAGGTTTATAAAGAGCTCTGTATTATCTTCCACAAAAAGAGGTTGCTTACTGTCACTCAATAAATAGTTGTTAACAATAACATAACCACAGGGTATCTCCAGTGTGCATTCTTTAGATAAAGTCCTCATTAGGTTAATGTAAGATCATTGGCTTTAGCCTGCATTTTATTTTATATAATGAGTTCTTTTTTGTACAATAAAGAAGAAATTGTTAGCTCATAGGGAAGAGATGGATGAATATAATAAGGCTTCTGTTGGAGGGATTTATGATGTATATTTAGCATTGCAGACAACATAGTAAATCACTGCCACAGCCAACGTGAAGGATACATTAGTTGCCATTTGTTTTTTACCAGCCTATCTAAGTCCTTTTCAGATGTCATTCTAGAGATTTATAAATCTTTCTTATTTCATGTTATTAAAAAGTTTATTATGCATTGTAATGCAGCTCTAAACCATGGCAAATTATTTCGCTTTCATTGTTGTTGTTACCATTAATATCTCTTACCTATACTATGGTATTTAACTTAGATAGAGGTACTGGTGCCAGTATTGTGAAAACAAGACAGTAAATGGAAAGGCAGATAAAATGTTTGTGAGAAATGTATTAGTCAGAAGTTTTCTGCAACTTCCTGAGATGTCCGTGTGATAGTCAGTAAGGTGTAAGGTTCTTTGGTCAGATGTTTAAAACATCTTAAAACACTGAAAAGCAATAATTCATTTGGAAATAGCTTAAAAGAGCAGGTTTAGTATTGTGTTGCATGAACTGTGTTCATAATGTTAACCAAGGTAATATCCATATCAGAGGAATGCACACACTTGGATTTTTCCATTGAAACTTCATAGGAGCATCTGTGGGCCACGCACTATTTGAAATCAGTATTTGCTCACAGGTAGGCGTCATAGAACACTGAATACTGTTTTTACACTGTGCAGCACAATCAGATTAAAAAAAATCATTAAGGTGTTTAAACAGTGAAAACTAGTGGAAGAAAGTTAAAAACTCAAAGAAGGGAAAAGATGATATTTAAGTGAGTATTCATTACTTACATTTTTCAGCTTCCATGGCCTCTAGTAAATAAACATGGTACTTCAAAATGCTCCTTTGATCAAGAGTAAATGTAAATGTACCCATCAGAGGCAGATTTTGTGTCTTGTAAAAAAAGATTTGAAAATTAATTAGAATTGGGGTTTTTTTGATGGCAACATCTTCCATATACCTCAGAGGGCTGTGATATTGGCAGTGGTCTCAGTCAAAATGAAAGACAGGTTATATGGGAAGAGGGTGTGCACTGATCTCACATGATGGAAAACCATTAAATGAAAGTTTCTTTTGTAGCTCTCAGAGGAAAAAGTGGAGAGCACTGTTACTACCAGGTTCATGTTTTCCTCAGTAATACTTTGCTTGATCTTTACCAGTTCAAGTGGGATCTTGTTTACTCAAGTACAGGGATATATAGATGGCTGGTTAATAATGGAAGGTTTCTATTATTTGTGTGTACTGTCTTAAATTCTTTTCCAGCATGATTGAACAAGTTATACCTTATTTTCTTTATAATATTACTCTTTGGAATTACTTTTTTCTACATTTGTCCCATCTCTACATCAGAGCATTCAACTTAATTATTTTACCCTCTGACTACTTTACCGTCTGTTTTTCAAGATTATTCCTTTGGATCATTTTAATCCCACCTTGTCTAACTATCTGGTGTGATGACTATTTTCTGTGATAACTTTTTGTAGTCCTGAACTATTTTGAAGTATTGCAGGTTAGGGGGGAAAGTGTTCTGTTTACTTGCTGTTTATTTTACACATTATCTTAGTTTTTAACCTAAGGGTATTTAAAAAATGAAAATACATGATTGTATTACTGTGTAGATAACCCCAGTGAGCCTGAATGTGAGGCAATTTGTATATTTTGTTGCATCATATGAATGTGTTTATAAATAATTAACTAAATATGAGGTCTTTATTATTTTATCTTCCTTTTGAAAAAATCTCTGTTTTATAAAACTGGAGAAACTAAACTGTGGACTGTGTATTTACACTCAATATGAACTATCCATGATCAATATGATCTATCCCACATATATGTGTGTGTGTTTATGCACATTCACCAAACTGTGGCTTCCTTATGAAACTCTTAAATTCAGTGCAGCAACTGTGAGTACAAAGCATGCTCAAACATTCCTTGATCTGCTTTTTAATACCACTCATTTCCATAGTGTACCTTCGTAGGAAAAAAAGTAACCTTTATGAAATTTCAGTAGCTGCCATTTTAAACTACTATAGCATCCTGTCTTTAGTTTCACAGGCTACGGATTTCATAGATTTCAAATGCAGAAAACCAGTGCATACTTATAATTGAGATCAGGTAATGTAGGTTTAAAAAGTCTTTCTGCCTGTGATCAGGAAACATTATGGCACTGGGACAGAAGCCATTGGAACCCTGATAAGATAGTTCTGCTTATTCCTTTGGGAAAGATCTCAAGAGGTAGAAGAGCTGTCTAGTGTGAAACATGCAGTTTGTTGTTTTTATCCCTTCTATTCACTCAAACCTATGAAACTACTGGAAGAGTTCAAGGAATAATACATTTTTGTTCATGTTATGGGTGGTTGCTTCCAGTGCTTCCTTCACATCTATTACCTACTTAACCCAGTTTCAGTGTCCCTAAATACAAGTACTAGCTCAGATTTCCTAAGTGAGGGTACGTTGTTCTAGGTCTTTCTGTAGGTGGACACTCTTCTTTAGGACTTATTTAGCACTTCCATTTCAAAGATTGAATTGATTGGTCAATTTTTATCCACACCCAAGTGGTTGTCAGATCTTTGTTATTCATGATATTTTTCCCATTTTAAATTAACCTTAGATAAAATTGAAGCTCTGTTAATTGCTGAGGTGAAATATTTGAAATGGCTGGCAAAGTTTTATACTACACAATACTTTTCGCTGTGGTGAAGAAACTTGAGGATAACAGTGATTGTAAGAACAGATTTATTTGCCTGTTTTACTGTCATCTAGCCAAAAAAATTGCACTTCTTAAATGTGAATTGTTCCACAGTTGCTGTTGCTATTCTCTGGCAGTCGCAATCTGTACAACAGCATCTCTGTGGGCTTAAATATGTAGATTAGTCTGAAGCTTAGTGTAAATGCATGACAGAGTTAATGTCTTCTGACTGCTAGCAGGAGAAAATGGCAAGCATCTTTTTTATCTGAGCTCTTCTTTGAATACTGAGTTTGTTCAGCACTCAGAATGCAACAGGTCCATTTGCCATCTGTAGTGAAAGGCTCCCCAGGAAGGGTTTGGTAAGTGTGTTTCTGTTTGTAGTCCATTGGACTCTTTGTGCTCATATGGAATACTGACAATGTATCCAAGAGCAATGAAAAAAGTGAAAGAGGAAAACTAGTAGTCAGCATTCAAATCTTGAAAACATGGGGTTTTTTGCATTTACTTTTAAGTTTCAAAAAATAGGCATAGACATTATGGTGATAGGTGCTTTGTGCATGTTTTTGCAATATCATCATCATCATAGATAGCTTCCTTTTTACACGAACAATGCCCTCTGAGGACCTAAATATCTCTTTATCTTGATTGCCTGAGGACAGAAACCTCCAGGATAAGCAAGATAATAGAAACTAAAATAGCTGCAAGTCCCATTAACGCTAGCCGTCATAATGCACAAGTAATGCATACTCAAACCAATCATTATTTATAATGAATTCTGAAAATATGATATAAAGCCTGAAGCCAAACTCAGATTAAAATCAATATGATGCCACATCAATACTGATGTGTCTTTTGGAGTCAGTATGTGAAACAGAAAATTATTATAAAAGAATATATCCATCATAATATTTGAATTTTTATTTTTTAAAAAATACTGATTAGCAATTGTGTTACTCAAAGAACATCAATGTTTATGATCTGGTGATAAACCCTTTGAGCTTTTCTATGATTTACAATGTGACCAGGACCCACTGGAAAAAAAAAAAAGAAATCCTTGCATCTCATTACTCCTTTTAAATCTGCATTAGTATTTTTTTATAACTTTTTGACAATATTAATATAAGTTCATTATTCATAACATTGGTTGAGGTAAATACTTATTTCACACCATGTCATTGTTGAGGGACAAAGCAATAGTGCTGATAGAATGTTCAGCTTAATCAAGACTGAAAGAGGAAGAATCATCTTCCCTTCAGTCCCTTCTCCTTGTGTCATGAGCCTTTCTTCCTATGAGTGTACAAATGCTGTCATTGTCCTCTGTTTGAATGGAAAGTAGTCAGAAGAAACAATTTCTGGTCACCAACATGCTGTATGTCAAAATACCATCTAAATATCAGAATCCATATCTGTATCTCCAATTTTTTTTTCTTCATATCTACTTTTCTATGGCTGCTGCTTCAATCGATTTGTTTATTTCTATTAAGCACCACTTATTTTTAGTCCCTGTAGCAATTTGAAGGACTACTTATCTATATTTTGTATTTAAATTTATTACAGCATGTAGATTCCCCAAGGAAGTGGTCACAGCACCAACCCTGTCAAAGTTCAGAGCACCTCTGGATGATGCTCTTAGTCATATGGTTTAGTTTTAGGCAGTCCTGTGAGGAGAAGGCAGTTGGACTCAATAATCCTTATGAGTTCCTTACAACTTAAGATATTTTATGATTCTGTGTTGATAATACATATTAGGTTACCTTCCTTCTAACGAAATAAGAAATCTTGCTCATCCATGGTTTCTGCAATAGCAAAAGAAAAACGAAAGAAAATTTTTGTGTCTTTTTCAGTGACAGTGTTCAGAAAGCCCAGAGAAATGTTAGTTTTCTGTCCAAATCCTAGAATTGTCTAATCTTCCCCAGTTACCATGCACATCGTCTTCAAGGCGATAAACTAAGACTCGGAGATGAAGTGTAGCTGTTTAGGTTGGGATGTTGCTACTGGAATAATATTGTGCATCTAAGCTTTTTATTTCTTTATTAGCTGCATGCATGCATGAAAATTAAAGTAGTCGGTACTTCCAAAGAATAAGCTGTTATGACAGCCATTACTAAAGAATGGCATTGTCAAATATGCATAAAAAGTATGACCTCATTAGAAAACTGTTTGTCTCTATAGATTTTGATTAAAATACCATAAAGTTGTGAGTTTAGAACATTATTTCTTTTACAGTCTTATATGTAGATATACAGAATACTTGTGGCACTGTAGCCTTATGGATAAACAAGACAGATCTAGAGAGAGAAACATTTATAAGCAGAAAGAGAGGAGGATGTGCAAACCAGAGAGATCATCAGCAATGTGCTGACTCTGAAAGTTTTCTAGATGACTTTTCAGGTCACTATAAGTCTATCATGCGCATAAAGCAAAAAATTAGTACATGTATTAATATGATACATGTGTATCCATGCAGTATTCTGTTTGATCTAAATATAACAGAATAAAAGAAAATGCACAAAAAATCCATTATGGGTAGCAGAAGGCTTGTTACTGACCTCATTTGAGCTATAAATGCTACTTTTTTCTTTTTTTTTTTTCTGTTTTGTGCTAGCTGCATCCATTGAAAGCAGTCTATTAAAGTTGCTTCTTGCCATCCAGTGTTAATACTTCAATTGCCTTAAATCATGCATTATACTGCCCCAGTCATTCTCTTTCTTGGCTAACCTGTACTTGGTATGCATCTATTTTTCTGGCCTACAGCTCTTCAGGCATACTGTCATGGGTTCAGCAGTAGCAGTCATTTTTTCTCCTTCTTAGTGACTGGTGCGGCGTTGTGTTTCTAGCTTTCAGCCTGAGAACAGTACTGATAATACCAATGTTCGTAGCTACTGCTTAGAATGTTTAC
>WYDI02030470.1:0-61127 GCA_009867235.2 Psittacus erithacus
GGGCGAGTGGAGAGGGAGGAAGTGGGGGGAGTGAGAGTCTGCATGGCTGACTAGGCTTAAACCACAACACCTAGTATTTTGCAGAGTTACTCTGTTCTCTGGAAGCATGGCATGCTGCCTTTTCCAGTTCCTCATTAAAAGACTTTTTGAAATGGGGGTTGGGAAATTTGAGAGAAGTTTATAACCCCTGTCAAGAAAAATGTTTTTTCTACCTACTCCAGAAAATCTAAGACTTTTTGTTGAGTGAACAACATCTGTCATCTATCTGATCTCCAAGCTGAAAGGTAAACAGGGGCAGAATCACAAAATCTGTATCAGAAATAGGACTAAAATCTCCTTTTTTGGGTAATGTGCAAGACTGAACTGGGTTTTTTCCAGCATCCAAAGCCAGGGACAGATTTCTAGTCAGCGCAGGTAGGACAGGTGTGTGGTGGGCTCACCGATGGCTGGGTTGGAGCCAGCTGGAACTGTGCATGTCTGGCACAGGGCAACCCTGGCTGCTTTTCACAGTGGGCACTGGCACTTTTTACAACAGGTATAGGTTTTGGGAGGTGTATCTGAACCAGCTGAACGGACAAACCAGTTTTAGTCAGGAAGGTGCAGGTCCTCTCTATTACCTCCTAAATTACTTTTTTTTTTTTAATCCAGCTGAAGTGATTCTGTCCATCTCTTTGCCTCACTCAGGTCGATAAGCTTAAGTTTGTATATTTTGTCTTTCTTATCATCTAAATCACTCCTTTCGCTACTCCACAGAGATACATTTCTTCATGCCAGAGTTACAGGATGGGGGAGGGAAAGTGGATATGTTTGCTCTGTGGCTGGCCTTTTTATCTCACACTTCCCTAGCGAGGAATCTTTGAAGTTGCCAGCAGAGCTAAAAATTATCAGTGCAGCTGATAAGGGGCAAATGCATTTGCTTTTGTTTCATCCTTCCTCCTCTTTCCAGTGCTCTGATGTGTTGCCCACGTGAACAGCAGTGGCCAGATTCAGCAGCAGCATCTGCAAGCTGCAAAGCCACCACTTGAGAATACATAGCATGACACTTTCCACTTCAAATTCTGAGGCATGTGAGGTGGGAGGAAGGGAAGGAATGTTGCAAAAGGGCAGCTAAAACCTCACAGTGTATGTGCCATGTGGCAAAATTTTGCATGAATTAATTTTAAATTATGCATGGAGAACTTCATGCCTCCTTTACCAAGTGATCACTATGCTTCTTGGTGACCGTCTGATAAACAGTCATAATGACCTTTTCTGTAAGTGGTCTTTAGTAATTTGGCTCTTCCTTTTGTTTTAGAACTGTTCAGACTTACGGGTTCTCTTTGCCTTTTACAGCAAGAGAAACATTGCAGGAAAAAAAAAGTATTTTATTTCCATCAAAAATTATTGGGATCTCTGCTAGGAAAATCCCACTTTTAATAACTGCCATGTCTGTATGTCCTTTTTACTAAATCACTACCGTGAAACACAGAGGGGTGTTGTTTCACACTCATGCCTGTTGTGGTTTTCAGTGTTCTGTGGAGACTCTGGAGCTGGAAGGCCGTTTATTCATATTTACTAATAATAGTCCTGTGAGGAGGGAGGGCTTTGCAAGGGAGGAATGTAAGAGCAGAGAAGGATCCTCATTAAGATGCTATGTGAAGGGTGTGAACCTGCTGAGATCCCAGCTGTGCTCCAAGCTCCACACTTCTCATGAGTGAGACAGTTGGGGGTGTGTACTTGTGGCACTTCTGTTGAGAAGATGGAGGCAATAGCATTTCTGTGTCTCAGAGGCCGTTCTAGCCCCCATCTTTCTTCATTTCCTGTTGACGTCTTCAGAGCCAGCTCTTCCTTTTGATAGAAAAGTCACATCTCTCTAACTGGTTACTGTACAAACAGTACAGTAGTCAGCATGGCCAGGTTGTCTGGGTATTTGCACAGAAATGAAATGAGGACTTCTAGTACTCAAGATAAAAAGCCTAGATTTCCTCTGTATGTATGCAGTTCTGCTCTCACATTAGCATGTATCCATCCATTTTTATTACATAGAAAAAGGCTTATAGATAATCAAGATGGAAAACAAAAAGCTACTCATCACCATTATATTAAGAAAAAAAACCAAACCAAAACCCCAAAAACTAGAGTCTGCAGAGGCAAAATCTTACTCCTTTCTGCCAAACTGGCACATACTTTCTGGATCTGAAAATGGGTGGAAAGAACTCCTATGGGCTGCTGGACTACATAAACAATTGGTTGAGTGTCTGGTTGTAGATGGACAGTCAAATGATCTAGGAGGAACTCCAGCTCCACGAAACACCCAGGGGAAGAGGAGGATGAAAAGGAACAGTGCTTCTGGCAGAAGTAGTGGGTTTCCTTTGGACAGAAATGGTGTTGAAAAAGCAGGTGTTCCACTTTTCTTGATGTACATAGAATCACAGAATCATAGAATGATTTGTGTTGGAAGGGACCTGAAAATCATCTGGTTCCAACCCCCCTGCCATGGGCAGGGACACCTACCACTGGACCAGGTTGCTCAAAGCCCCATCCAGCCTGGCCTTGAATGCTGCCAGGGACTGCACACATATTAGGGATTTTTTTTACAATGTAATCGTGGGATATGTATATGATGGTGCTTTTTTTTTCGTCATTGTTTATAGTGAAGGAGTCCACAGACCCACAGTGGGCTGTAGGCTTCAAGCTGAAAGTCATTGAACTAGACTTCCCATCTTTCAAAGAAGAATTGTTTTTCCTAGTTTCATTAAGCTAAGTAGATTTTCAAGAAAAAAATAAAGGTGGTGTAAAACATCTTTGTAACCTTAGCTGGAAGCTGAACATGTTTTTAAGGCACATTCTGGCTGTGACAAAAGCCTCACTGACTAATTGGAGCATTGCCTGGATTTTAGGAGTGCAGTCGGGGGCTTAAAAGCGCACCTGATGTGAATCAGCCTTTGCTCATTGTGAACCAGCTTATTGAGAAGCTGCTTGTATTTTAAACACATGTGTTTACTTGGAAGGCATCCCCTCTGTATTAGCAGGTTGTCTCTTAGGCAGCTTTGGTTCTTGCTATTGGAAGAATTACTAAAAAGAGAATTTGAGTAGATTAGCTGTGGGTAACATAAAACTTGATTTTCTCTTCAGCAGGCTTCTGTTGCAGCCTGTGAAAAGAGGTATTCTTAGAGTTCCAAATTCACATCTTGACAAGGGGAAAATCTATTACATTAATGAAATTGCAAAATCAAAGATAATTTGCATTAGCCTCCATCCCCTGCAACTGCATGTAATTCTAAAAAGACACAGTCCAGTCAGTGAAGTGAGTTAGTCTGAAAGCAGGTATTTCTGTACTATATGAAAACCCCTGTATTCAGACCTACTATCTATGACATTCTCAGCCAGTTGACCATTCTTACTTCTCCTGTATCTTCCAGAAAGATCAGGAGAATCCTATAGATGAGCTGTAGATTAAGAATATCAGAATGAAAATTCAGTGATGCGGGAGAATGAAACTCAAATGATGCAATGGTAGAGTTGCTTAGATACTACAGTGATGACAGTGGCAAAGGACCTTATATAGAAGTAGAAATGAAATAGAAATAGAAATGGTTATCCTGCAGTCATTCTGCTATACAGAATTCCTACCAGTGTGAACATGAATTTTGCGTACCAGTCAGCAATTAGATAGCACTTTATAGTTGTAGACACTATATGAGGGAAAATGAACAAAAAATTAGTGTTGGCTTGTGTAAAATTGTCAAAGCTGGAGGGATCTGGATAGGTATCTGATGGTTCATTGATTTGGTTGAATATGGCTGAACAAATAAGGTCAATTAAATTTCAGCACAAGATGGCTGGGCTTGATTTCCAGGTGGTTTTTACCCAGTTTAAAAAAAAAAACAAATGGAGGAAGTTGGTTGCCCATCTTCAGCAGTTTCCACTCTTCTTGGGCTGTTTAGAGTCGTCTCCTAACTGGTATGTCTGTTCTTAGAGAAACTGCCTAAGTACTGTCAGGGCCCTCAGTTTCCTTAGGTACATGGTTTAACAGGCTGCAGCATTACAAAATGCATTTTTGCTAGATATCCTTGCTACATTTTTTTCAGCTTCATGTAGCTGCTCCTCACTGTGTATTTCTGGGCCACACAGAAAAGCCTTTTCTGTACTCAGTGGTTATTTGCTTTAAATAAAGGCTTTGCAGACCCAAGCAGAGACAGGGAAATGAAAAGCAGCACTTAAGTCCTTGAATCTGGTCTTTTGTTAGCATAGTCTCTTTTGGCTTCTTTATTATCGTTATTATTGCAGCAATTACCGTTGTTAAAATTCTTCTATAGCACAGTGCTACCTCAGTGCTTCAGCCCTGGGTGGCCGAGCACCTGGTACCGGGCACAGAACAAAGAAGTCACCTGCCTCGAGTGGCAGACAGCTTGTAGTAATTCTTCTGTCTTTATCATTCAAGCATCTTTCGTGGGCATGTCTTGAAATCTAGATTAAAGCATTTCTTAAAGCAAAAATATTGTTATATTGTCATTTGTAACATGTGCCAAATAAATACTTTTCCCACAATTCTTTCCTTGTCTTTAGGAATTGCAGTTCTTTGTGTTTCACGGCTGTTAAGTGACAGGTATCACACTCCACATGCCTTGATCTCCATTTCTTTGCATCTTTCTTGTTTAGATATGCCTCTACAAAGAAGGTATAAAATGTTACCCTTTTAAATTTTGCTGATACAGTAAAGGCATGAAGGTCATGAAAGATGTCGGTAAATAATCAAGCCTCAAGATCTGCTCTTTTTCAGTCCTGTCTGTCAGGTAAAATGCCTGATTCATTTGAAAATTTGAACATAATAATGACCAGGTATTTCTTTTCTTCAGAAATACAAGCAGAAGAACCAAAGGGAATACAAACAGGACACTCATGGAAAAAGACAGATGCCATTCTGATCTTTTGCGTTGTAGTTGGAATCATTGTGGCTGTTGGTGTGTTCTCTGCCATGATCTTTATGATTCTTCACTGGTAGGTGGACAGCATACAATGTGATTTATGTTTTATTTGGTCAAAATATGGTATTACTGCTGACAAGCGTGACTTGGGTGAACTGTTTCTTGGTAGTTTAATATTTGTGTCGCCAGCAGAGAAAACAGGAGCAAGCTTCTGGGGATTGGAAAAAAGTACTTTGCAAAGCAGTTACAGCAACTGTGGATGGGAAGGGAATGATTCAAAGCAAATTATGTAAGCCTGCTTAAAGGTTTAATTCTTGTTTAATTCTTTTTTCCACTTCAGGGGTGTCATAAAATCTTTTTGGAAATCAAAATCTGGGCAAGACAACCAAGAGAAGCTGACCAACAAAAGATCACTGCATAACCTGGAATAAATAGTCCCCCCCTCAAGGTCCAGAGTTGCCTTTCAAGGAATCAGAGTCTCGACCTGCAGCTACAGTGTTCTTACCATCTGCAAAAGCCATAATACAAAAAGTGGCAGAGCCACTTGCATAATGAACATTAGAAAAAAGAAGTATTGATTTGGTAGAAATATGATATAAAGATTAAAATATGTTTCAAATACTGGTTTTAAGAAATACTTTTTACAGTTCATTCACTGCCTTGAATTATTGATCTATAAGTGAAATGGTTAAAAATATTTGTATTTTAAGGTGAACGCCATTCCCCAGGTAGTGTAATGGTATGAGCACCTCTGAACTAGAGAAACAAGGCCAGATTTTTGTGAAGATGTTAAAAATGATGTATTTAACATGTCTTAATTTTGTGAAGATGTTAACCTAGACTAGGTGAAACTAGACATGTAGGCTAGGCAGAGACCATTTTTTGTAAAGTGCTCTTCAATGATCTTCAAGCATAGCACAGTAATCACTGTAATCAAGTTTCTTCTTGACATATGGAAGGATGTGTAGTGGTAGGGAAGATCATTGGAGGGGAAGATAATTGCTTCATACTTTTCATTAAATTTTTACCTGCACATTTGCACACATAACCATTTCTGCCATTAAGGGGACCAAAAAATGTGAACAGAAGAGTAGGCCCATAAGGTCAAACCAAGGATTCATCTACTTCTGTACTCAAAACCCTGGGCAAAAAAATGGATGTCTAGGGAAGAGAACAAAACCAAGGGAAGGCTGCAAAATGTTTTCTGCACCTGTTCCTTCAGATTCCAGACATTTTCAGGTTTTCTAAACCAGGTGCAATTTCTAAGCAGTTAGCAGTCTCCAGTAGATTTCTTTCCCATGGCTTTGTTCAGCATCCCATTTTATCTGTGTAAGCTTTTGTTGCATAAAACATCCTGTAGCAGGTAGATCACAGCACAACCACGTCTTTTGTCCAGCTTGAAGCCACTTCCTGCTAGCTTCATATGTCACTCCTTACTTCTGGAAAAGGCAGTGAGTTGTCAGTCCACACTGACCTCTACCTGAAAAGCACTGTCTTTTAGACCTCTAACATATTTCCTGTCTATTTTCTTTCTGGACTGAAAAGGGCAAGATTACTTTGTTATTCTTCATCCTGATACTGTACAATATCTCTGACCGTCCTTGCTGACCTTCTGTAACACTCCTGCATTACATGACTATCTTATTTATGAAGGTGCTGTCTCTTTGTGTAAATAGACATTGTTTGGTGCAAATAAAAAACTAAGCTGATGACATGTTGAAAAATGGGCTGTGAACTGATTAAGTTGTTTAATAGATTTTATTATCAAGATCTCCTGAGTGTAGTAGAAGCTCTAAAAAGAGGCCAAATATTGAGCTCTTCAGGGTAGAGAATGATTCTCAGTAAAGAACATGCCAAAAGAATAGCAAAAAAAAAAAAATAGACTGGAGGTAGTAACTCATCCTTTCAAAGAACTCCTGTTCTCTTCAGATCCTCCCTTCCGCAGATGTTCTAACTGCACCATCTGCACATCCTTAAAAAAGCGTTATCATCTTTTTCACAGATAACGTCATTTTGTTTGCTGTTTAGTGAAAAGATCATTCACATTTTTGCAAATAAACCATCGTATTCAAAAATGGTGTGCACTTAATTCTATAAAAATATCTTTTTTAAAAAAGGAAATTATATTTTTGGGAACAGTATCATTAGCTGTGTCATTTTGTATCATTAGGTGGACAAACTTGAAAGTCTTGCAGCATTAAGAAGAAAATGCATGGAGAAGGAAACAGCAGACAGTAAAAATTCTGCAGTTTGCAAAACTATCTTATGTGTTCAAGGGGAGCATTTTACCCCATGCAGTAGAAGACAGTGTATTATGGTGAGTCTGGGATTAGGCCTGGAATGCTGGTCTTAAAAATAGGCCAAATCCAGTTGTTATTACTCAGGAAAATGTTTCCACTGAAAGTATGATAAATATGAAGCCCTGCCATCAGCTCTGCAATTGAATTCTGAACTCTTGCTTTTGTGTTGTAATTAATGTGAAACATAACTGAAGGAGAGAAAGAGGAAACTAGAATGTTCTTTTCCATAATGATGCAAAGGTGTACTATTATACAGCTAGTTTGTATGTTAATAACATTTGCAAAGAACATCCAGTCTTACTTGGGCTGATATTTTAAGGGGTTTAAATTTCCCTAGTCTGATGGCAAATCCAGCAAAAAGTAATAGATACATAAGCAGAGTGGTTCAGAAAATGAAATCCAGAAACAGCTAAACTAGTCCATAGTGGTGAGTATGGGGGGCTTTAGGGTAGATCAAGAAGGTTTTGTTCTTTATTCACTTGTATTTTGTAAAATAGGACTATCTTCTGCTTTTTGCTTGTTTTTTGTTTTCTTATAACCTCTTAAAGCTACCTACAAAATAGGAAAAACATTCGCTGGAAAATTTGATGCAAAAACTGTAGCATAAAATACAGAAGAGTGCCCTGCTGCTCAACAGATAGATAGGATAAACAAGCTGTTCTGTTGCTGAAGTCTTAAGCAGAAACTCCAAGAAGTGAGGAAATTCCTGAAGTTAAGATTACTCTGTCCAAGCAGCCATCACACAATCACTGTATTATCACTCTTTCACCCTAAATATAAACTTGAATGAATTGCTTTTTGTAGTACAGTATAAAACACATAGGAATAGCAAAATCATTATCTTAGCACAACCCATGGCAACCTTGCCTGACTTTTGATCCCATAATCTGAATAATATACTTATTAGTTTGGTCACGGTGTGAACAGCTGTGACAAACAAAGGGCATCAAGAAGTAAGTGTTTTAACTAAGTATTTTTAAAGAGAGAAAGAGCATACTATAAGATGCTTGAACACTCCTGGCAAGAAGCATTCATCATCTAGGATATATAACTTTACTTGATGTAATTCCTTTTATCTGCAGTGCCTGAGAAATGTAAAGAGTGCTTTCATTGTTAATTTCTGGTAGTGACTAAATGAAGAAACCCATCAAGATTTTCTCTTTTTTGACAGTTTTAAGTACAATATTTACTATTTCCTTCTGCTTGCTGACTGCAGTGAAAACATTATCTTTACTGATCACCTCAAGGTACAAAAGTATTCTTATTCACAGACCTTAGGCATGTGCCCAACTCCTATTTAAGCCAGTGGTATTTATGTGAGAATCTCATGCATTTCTAAGGGGAGAATCACAGAAGAACTAGAAGGGACATAAAGGTCACATTAAAATATCTTCCTGATCTCGGGAGCCTGCAAGAGCTTTTGGCCAATGCAGATTAGGCAGCCTTCCTAGTCTTCTCTATAAAGTGGGATCCATACAGAAATCCCAGTGACTTGGGGGCTCATAGGTTTGCCTTCATTCAGATGACCTACAGCACACCTTGGAGGGCCACCAAGCTTGATTCATCTGGCAGGAGACCTTTTCACCTGCCCTTGCTGTACAGGGGACTTTTAGTATCTCCTTCCACTACTCCAGCTGCTGATTCCAGAATACGGGGTCCAGACTAAAGGTGAAAATCTCATCATGCTTAAATTTAAGCCTGTACTTAACATTCTTTTCTGAACTAACATGTCTTTATGCATGTGTTTAAGCAATTTCCCGAATCAGGCTCAGAATGACTGTGTCATCCCTCGCTTTCATTTGCTTTTCATTGTCTAATAATGCAGCATAATCTTGTTGGGTTTATTTTAATTTAATAGTATTTTAAACATTTCCCCACTATTCTTTCATTTTCCCTTTCTTATTCTTCTTAAAAGAAAAATCTTTTTGGAATGCATATCTTGTCTATATATGATCCACCATCTGTCTCAGGAAATTTAGGATGCATTTATATAGTTACTTAAGTCTTGATATATGTGCAGTTTCGTTTATGTATGGTCTAATAGTATGTACCATGGAAATGAATTTTTTTGCTTTGACATCTTTACTAACTCTTTTTGGAAATGAAATTTTTATGGTGAATTACAGAGATTTTCATTATTTTTTTATAACTTCATTTAGTCAAATGCACTTAAATAATAAGTACTCATGGTTTTTATTTCTTTGCTGCTATGTATACAGAAGACAGATTGCCATATGGGTAATTTTTTAACCTGTAGCTCTACAAAATAAAATAAAGAAATGCTAGTTGAAAACTATTCAGTGCTGTATGATTGGTGGCAAAATTTCAGCATTGTGGAGCTATTAGAGGGAGGAAAAAAGCAAATAAATAATTTGATTTATGGTTTTATGAATCTGAAAGCTACAGCTAAATGTTAAGTCAAATGTACAACATTTTGTATGGGTTTAGGAAATAAAGCTCTGCAGTTTCCAGTTGTTTATCTATAAAGTGTAGAGACTGATTTTTCAGGAGCTGAGCATTCAGCTTCTACTTCATTATGAAATCTCATTATATTAGGCCAATACTGTTCACTTCTGATTTACTAAGTTTTTTACTCAGCTGTAAGGAAAAACTTTTGACTTAGAACTGGGTCAGAGTGCTCTGGCTGGAAAATCCATTATGGTGAGTTTTCAGGATAATGCTACTTTGAAAGGAAATTGTGTTTGTGGGCTGTGAAAAGATAACTGGAGAAAAAGCTTGCATGTCTGAAGCAATTAAACACCAAATCCAACATAGCTGCTTATGGATAATTGGTTATTTAAAACTACTTAACCTACATGTCTCTTGCAGTCTATCCTCATGCTCTTATAATCAGAAAGTTACTGGGCAAAATGGAAAGACCTGAGTCAGTTACATCTTCATTTTGAACTGTAAGCCCTTTCCCAAAGAGATGGTTTTGTAGTGTATGTGCCTACAAAGTCTTATAACACTATGTCCTGATCCTTATTGAGATATCACGTTATCACAACATAAGAATTAAATAATGGTATGAAGTTGTCATACAGATGAAGCAGTTACTATTTCAGGATAACAAGATGTTGTATAACACCTAGAATAATGGCAATTGTTAAGTTCCCTTCATATTTGCAATGATCCAATTTTCTGCCACTTATAACTGCCAAATTTTAGTCTTCAAGGCAGAAATTTTCCATGATGAATATGTGATCCTCAGGCTACGATCTTTCTGGGTATGCAAAGTGCAGTCGAACGTTTTATTTTTTTCTGGGGACCCACACAGTGGGAAAATAGCTGCTAATCCCATCTGGACCATTTCTCTAGCATTCCTAGTTTCTGCTACATCCCAATTTTCCCGTTCCCAGCCTACTTTCCCATCAGCAGCTCGTCCTTAGTTTGGTAAGACTAAGACTGGACAGGAAAGAAATGACACTGTGACTTGGAGATGATGGAGGAGAAGTAGGAAAGAGCAAGAAGATTAAGACAGGCTGGGTGAGTATTTTGAGAGGGGTTGATGAAAGCAGCCTGGAGGAGGGAAACTAGGAAGGGAGCAAAGACTGGGAGTGCTAGAGAAGTGGTCATGGAAGGAAGGCTAAGAAGAAAAAAGAAACCAAGCAGTACTCTGAGTGGAACAAAGAGGATGTGCTTAGAAACCAGATGGCAGTGGGGAGAAGGAGCAGATACTGTGAGAAGAGAGATGCCTGTGAGCAGGATATTCACTGAGGGGAAGAATGGGCTGGACAGAAAGCCAGACAAGAATTGGTAGGAACATGGGGAAGGAGGCTGGTATTGTGACACCCTGAGAGGCAAGAGAGAGAGACATCAAGCAGGGAGCCAAGCATGCTGAACACGAATATGGAGAGAGGAAAGGCAGGATGAAGACATCGAAACTGGGGAATCAACCTGGGTCTGAATGCTGGGATAAGAGAGGGCTGGGGGACGGGAGTGATGAAGAACAAAGCTGCAGGGAAAGAGTAGGGCTGAATGGATAAGAAAGCAGAAACTGGACTGAGAAACCGTAAGAGTGGAGACTGGAAGTCACTGGCAAGAAGAGATGGGAAGAAGGTGCTTTCCTGGGACATAGGTCTGCCTTTCCTTTCACTGAGTAAATGGATCTGGAATGGGGTCTTTAGTCACTGAACAATTGAGCACAACAGCAGCTTAGTTTATAAAGAGGGCAGTCCATTAAACTGCACATTAAGTGCTTTTGGGTGCCTTGTCATTGCCTCTCTCCTTGCTGGAGACCTCTCTTACTCCCTTGCCTCCTGACTCATATAAAATCACATGATGTATGCATCTGAGGAAGCTCTCCTCTGCCTGGGGCTAGTGCTGGTCCAAACTGGGTAGATTCTTCATATTATATTCAGTTCTAGAGAGTGTGAAATTTATGCGTCATCATTTTAAATAATGAAAAATCCAACTTTTTCTGCAAAGTTGTAACTCTGTTGCTTTTTTTTTTCTCCCTTCAAGACAAATAAAATGAATAATGGCCCATTACTGTGGTCCCTCCAGTCTTTCTTTGTTTTTCCTTCTCTTTCTGCTCAAGCATTTTTAAATGGAGAGGGTACAGAGTGGCAAAAGAAAGCCCAGAGACCTCAAAAAGTTTCAAAAGTTAAAATGTAAAAAGTGAAAATTTAGTCTCATTTTCATAGTTTTCTTGCTCATGGTTTTCATAAAGCATGTCGTGGCAGGGCTGTTTTCAGGCGTCACTTACAGGAGCTCCAGGCTACCAGCTTTGGTGGGTTTTGTTCCTGACTTTCAACCCTCATGATAAAACTTCCTTGAAAATCCTGGAAAGGACTTACATAATCCTTCAGCTGTGTCTTAAAATTTCAACATGTGTTTGGTAAGATCGGTTCATCAGGAAGTGGCACATCAGACCTTAGCTGAGAAATAACTGTATCTATCTGTCTCTGGCAGACTGATTCACAGCGGTGCTTGAGATGTGAACAGTATTGCTAGACTTTTCCAATGTGAATGAAAACACATTATGTGGGAAGAAAATGGAAGAATCAGAACACAGTGTAAAATTCCCTTCTTTCCTCCTTCCATCTTGATCCTTTTTTGTCTCTTTCCCTCTCTTTTCCCCCACTTCCCTTTTCCCATCCTCCTTCCTTTTACTTTCTTTCCCCCTTTCCTCCCGTCCTCCACTCCTCTGTCACTCCCTCCCTCCCTTGTTCCTTTCAAAAAGTATTGGCTCTGGGTAAAAGGAGGCAGCTTTTAAAATCAGAATTGGCATAGGGAAAAGTCCAATGTCCTGCCACCTCTCAGCCTCAGTTCTGCGGATACCAGGATTGTCAAAGGATATTTTTGAAAGCACCAAGTTAGCTCAGAAGTTTGGGTCAGTTCTCATACGTACCAGTGGAAAGTCAGGTCATGATGACTAAAACTGCTCTGTAACAATAGTCTCAAAGTAATAATCAAAGTGTGCCTCTTTGCTTTGAAAACTGCGGCTAAGCGCCTGGGCTATGCTTTGGGACCTGTGTGCTGCTGGATGCTGGCAGAGCACAGATATTGTTGGTGGGAGCCAGGCAGCCAGGCAGCATCTGCTACTCCGTGGGGTCTGCAACACCTCCTGGCTGCTGTTTGTTCTCGGGCCAGTGATGGACCTTGCTAGAAAACCAAAAGAAAGGGCTTGTATCAGAGTCAGCATTAATACAGGTGGAATCACTTGAGGAAAGCTTATGGCCACTGAGCCCCCAGAGCTCATGGGGGTAAACCCTTGTCATTAATAAGGTTTGAGTCCAAACTATTTCCTGATAATAAGGAAGATACTGAAAGGCTGTGCTGAGCCTTGGTAGCTGGAAGGACCCAGCAGAGGGGTGCAGAGGGAAGAGTATGGTACGACTGGCACCAGTCTGTAGCTCGACACTTTGGTGCCTGTGCCAAGCCCATGCAAACGGTGTCTGACCATCCAGGGGAGCTGCAATCCACACAGGTGGCTTTTAAATATCTCTTGTCTAGGGAATAAGCTTCACTGCCACTAATTCACACATGCTGCTCTTAGGGCTGAAATTCACAGGCCACGGCTGCAGACCAGGCATCCTCCCTCCTTGGGCACTTCACCCCAAGCTGATGATGACCCTGGCGAAGGAATGGGTTACCTTGCACCACTTTTGGGGTCATGAGTGTTACCTCCTCACCCCAGGAGTTCCTGCTGCCCATCCAGGAGCATCACTGGCAGTGTCTATGCTAAAGCAACAGCACCTGTCTTGGGATTGCAGTGAGATACTGTATGTGCACACCTTGCTAGTAAGGGCTCAGGACAGGCATCACCTATGTGTGATGAGTTCAGTGCTTGTGCTAGGTATGCCTTCTGCTTTGGCTTTCTATTTCTGATAGGTAGGTGTGCTCCTAGGGCTCTGGACATGGGCAGCCACAGGGGACTAATGCCATAGTTCCCTGGCTGGAGAGAAGCTGGCCAGGCCTCATTTCACCACCCCACTGCCTCAGTGGGAGTGTTTCCCTAGGCAAACCCCCTGCATAGGGACTACCCACAGGGCTAGTAACATCCTATTGCCCAAATCATCACCTTGTGCCTCAGATGCCATGCAGCAGGGCATGCCGATAGCTTCAGGTAGCCAGCAGTCCTGGTGACCTGGTGGGTGCAAAGGACTGCAGGGTGCATCATGAAGTTTTCCTCCTGCCTGTCAACTCACAGGAATTAAGGCACTTTAGAAGACAGCAGCTGTGTCGGAGCAGCACCAAAGAGCTACGTGATTTAAATTCTGGTAGGATAAACACTTGTCAGATAGCTCACACTAATCAATACGTGTCATCTAATAACGACAGAACCTGCCACGAGACATGACCTGCAATCCGTGAGGCGTTCACCTTGGATTTACAAAAAGCCCCGTGACACCAGCAGTTGAGCTTGTTGCATTTCTTGTGAACTACAGCTCTGAAATTCTTGGCTTACCTCTCTCTGCATGTCAAGGCAATTAATGTATTTCTTTTTAATTTCAGAGTGGATCGGTTCACGTATACATAGCAACAAAAACGATGCCAACAGAGTCACATGGCAGGAAATAGAATGTTAACTTGATCCTGGCTGTGCTTTTTATGCTTAACAAGAGAAAATCAGGAAATATGGAGAGTGTTGGATTAAATTTGGAATTTCCTGGCCCCTTACTGTTTGTTGTTTTGAAGGTAACACCATCTAAACATGCAGGGCCTTAAAAATTTAATTTCCTTTTTCTATTTCCTAGCTCCTATTGCTCAGGCTTCCAGGCTTCTATTGTGACTTCTCTTGAAGTGGAGAACTCTTATAATTCGGTGTGTGCTTTCTGATTCACACTGCATTTAGATTCCTCTTGTTCAATTCCACTTCTTTCCCAAGCAAAGGCTCTCTGTTCCTGCACGTGGAGTCAGCCTGTGGTGCTAGAGGAAAGGCACAGAGGGGAGAATTTGTTGATACTGCCAAACCTTCTGTATTTTCCTTTTCATTCTTCTTTCTGTGCCCCAACAGGGCATGTCAGCAAACCTTACATAAGGCATTTTTGATCTTTATGTCAGATATGCTCTGCAGGAGCAAGAAATCCTCTTTCTAGAGGCCAGAAATAAACCTCATCTTGTCATTGCACTGCGAGACCAATAGGCACAAGTACAGATGCTTTCCTGTGATGTGATTGAGCAAACTGGTGTCATTTCCAGATGCTGACAATTCAGCAGAGGAAGGACCCTTGTCAGGATTTTGGCCATGGTCGTGTCCTTGCTGCCCTTGCTATCTGGGGGCTGGCAGTTGCCCACAGGCCAGGGAGCTCACTTTCCATCTCACAGTGGATTCTTCACAAAGAAAGACCAGCAAATTCAGAGGGATTCCGGCAGGGGAGCTGCTCACTCCATCCAGGCCTCTTTGGAAGGTCAGCATTTACTCTTGCTCGGTTAAAATGCAATACTGCAGATAGAAAAGAGTCTGCTGTCCTCACACATTTGTCTTACAGTCTGTGCCTTTTTGTGCTGGCTCTTTCAGTGATTCAAATCTGCACAATGTTTCCCATCATTAGATTTTTTTACATGAGCCGTTGTTTTTCTCAATGCTAAAAGAGCATCACCTATTCTTTCAGTGTGGCCTGGCACACTACTTACCACTTAAAATCTAAAACAAATTAAAGTAAATAGCTTGGTACATGTGGAAATTATTTCCTAATAATGGGCATGTATTCGTGTTTATTATTTATGTGCATATAATTCCAGTAGAAATTAACATCTTAATGAAACCTTTATATAGAATAATTTTTTTAATGAAATCACAATTGTGAATATGATTTGCTGCTCCTAGCAAACCAAGCATAATTAGATCCAGTTTAATAAAGTGCAAAACTATTAACATATGAAGAATGTCCTCTGAAAACATTCCTGTGATGACATAAGAGCATCAGAAGAAGCCGAACTTACTTTTCCCAAGGTCCTTCAATACAGATCAGGCTGAGATGCTGTTGCAGTTATATCATGCTGATCCCATTGGTGAGCTAGATACTCAGGCATTTATTTGCAGAAAGCCTGTGCACTGTGAACCTTTATTTGCCTTTTCTTTCCAGAGGATTCTACCCCTTGAGCAAGGGATGAAGCCTCTTTCAAGCTTAGATTTCAGGAAACTCAAAACTCAATGAGAAATTAAGCTTTTGTTTGGTTTGGGGATTTTGCCATATTATATCCATCATGTCCAGCGGTGACAGCCACTGATGGGGCTTTGTCATTACTGTCCCCAAGTGCATACAGGCAGAGGTGCTATTTGCACTGGTGGAGATTAGTCAGCTCCCAAACAGGAGTAAATTGCACAAATGCAAATCACAGCTTGCTGTGCCTTGCTGACTTATGTCCCTGCCCATGGCAGGGGGGTTGGACTAGATGATCTTTAAGACCCTTTCTAACCCAAATCATTAGGTGATTCAGCGACTTGCAGAAAAAGGTTTCACCAGTGTCAGTATGCTGGCTCGGCAAGTGGAGCATTCTCCAGGACAGCTAAAGGCTACTGGCTAGCAGGTATTTGGATGCGACACGCTACACCTAAAGCAGAGCAGTGGAGAGGGCAGGCAAGCCATGGAACATGCTTTGGAGTGGCTTGACGCACAAATGGCCCAGGTGACTCACATCCCACTGCCTTGCCTCCCAGAGTACACAGAAGCCCCTGCAAAACTTCTGATAAGCCCATGCCCAAGATCTGAGCTTATAGCAGAGTGTTCAAATCTTCTGCCCAGGTTTTTGTTTTATTCCTTTTTTAATGAAATAATCATCCAGTTCTGCTCAAATTCACACCAGGCAGACCAGAAAAAAACTGAAGTGGGAATCCTCTCTGGATGCCTTAAGAGCTTAGGGGCTGTTAGAGGCACTTTAGCAGGCTTTGGGCAAGGTTAAATCCACATGGCTTTTTTCTTGCTGATATCTATTTTGCCATTGCCTTACAATTATTTATACATCAGGACTCCCATTTTCCAGTGTGACTCTGTACAGCCTTTTTTACACACCTAATTAAGCCCAGAAACGCATGTTTAGTGTTCTAGTGATGACAGAACCACCCCATAATCTTTAGCGCTTATGTACACATGAAATGGTGCATACAACATGAAAGCTGTGTACACACATTAAATAATTCATCCTTACGATAACTGCCAGAGGGAGAGAGGCATTAGGTAGGAAGCTTATCCCCATTCTTGCAGCAAGTCACTGGCAGAGCCAGGGTTAAGCAATGTGAGGTTTCAGTGCCAAGCTTTGTGCTTCATCTATAGCTCACTTCTCTGTGGTGGATGCATGTAGCAGCTCATATGTTATCTGGAACATTTCCTACTCCAAGACATTCTCCTGTGGGAAGCAGCTGCGAGTCTACATGAACAAAATATTCAGTAAAAATAAACTAGCGTTCCCCATGTTGGAAGGGCTGGTGCTCTGGAGGAAAGGCAACAGGACACAGATCAGCATTGCTGCTGGAGTTGCTCATGACACTAACGACACCCACAAATGTGCTGTGACACCAGGAAGCCATGCACCCACAGGTCTCAGCAGTGAGAAGGGGGCACATGAGTGAAGGAGCACTGGGGAGCATGGCAGAGAGGAGAAAAACAAGATAAGGGTGGCCGCCGTGTCAGTGGCTTTCTGCTCTGCTGTGCTCGTGACCAGAGAGTACAGACCTACCTTGGTCGCCATCCTTTTGTGATCAAATTCAATCATCTTTCACCATAAATAACATAAAAAGTGACCCCTAAATCTCTCTCAAAGCATGAGGGGTCTGAGAATAGTCGGGGCTCCCTTCCTCCTCCTTCAGCCTTCAGCCAAAGTGAGCAAACTGGAAAACTGAATTTCTCTGCAGACATCCTGTAGCTTTATGATGAGGATGCATCCTCTTGCGTGATATTATTTGCACGGTTCAGTTCTGTGTCATATGTGTTGGCTTTTGTTTGTCTCTTCCCCTGAGCAGTGAGGTGTATGACACCTCTGAAAAAGCCCATCTGCAGAAGGCAGCTTTCCGAGGCTGGTAGAGACGGTATCCAATGCTTGGGGAAAGAGCCAGCTCAGATGTAATAATAATTCAATATTTCACCGGCTGAGGATGGTAACTCTTGCTGTTCTGCTGGCAATTTGCAGGGATATGGCTCTCCACATCGTGCATTTCTGACAGACACGGCTGTTTTTCCAAGAAGCCTTTGGGCTTCAGACATCATAAATGTGTTGCTGTTTTATTTTAATCTAGGTTGCCATTTGGTGTAGTTATCTTTCTGCTCAATACAAGTTTACTTGTGAAGTTTATATTGCCCCTTTGGGATGTTAGCACAGAGTCCATATATTCTTTAAAAAGCCACTTTATCTTCAAAGAAAACATGCTAAAATTCCTGTACGTATTCCAGAGCTTCACACAACGTGTGAGAGGCTCTGGAGAGACCTAGGTAACAGGGACCATTTTCTATCTAGATATGTTTGGACACTCCTTTATAGAGCACGTGGAAATATATTCCATTTTCAAAGAGATACACCCTCCTCCTGTAACATGAGTCAAGAGGAGAAAGCCCACACAGTTGTTTTGGTTACTTAGGAACTTCCATGCCTGATTAATCAGTTTCTCTCCTCTGCTTCGAGGAACCTAATTGAACTTGTCATTTTATTCCTCTGAAATGTACTCACAGATTAAAAAATATTCTGGCATTTCTGATATTTATTTTCCATACTGCAGTCACCAAACATACCTCCCTTGGGGATAATATAGATCGGCTTCCATATTAGCTAAGATAATCCTGTGCATTTTCTGGTCCTTGCCTATGAGGAATGGAGCATCTTCTTCTCTTTTGGTGCAGTTTGGCAGGAACTGAGCCCATTTCTATACCATAGGGTCTTCTGCACCAGCAATGCACCTCCTTCTCTTGCTCCCACCGTATCTTTTCCCTGCAGCACCTTCCAGTTACAGTATTCCTTCCATTACCATTAAATTTAATATAATCCATCAAGTAGTCCCAGAGGGGATATCTTTCACTTTGGATTTATCTGCTAATAGGCACGTGGTAGCAGATGATCTCTCTCTCCCTCTTTTCTGGGAGATTATTAATTACTAATGCAATTTTATCGCAGAAAACTGACAGTGTCCAAACATAGTCTTGTATCTTCCCATTTAATGGAATTTTTCCAGTGTAAATTACTGCTTCACGGTCCTGGTTTCTATAGGTGCTCGTTGCATTCCAGCATAATTCATAATTCAATATAAAAAAGAAGAAATAAATTATTATATAGGTGTGTTTCTTTGTCCTTAGTTCCCCATTCATCGTTTGATTCTATTCTCTTTCTTGCATTTATACATTCATTTTTCACATGTTTTATAAATGCTGCAGTGGGGGCCCTGGATCAAATTCTCAGCTATAAGCACAGGGCTCCCATCTAGATGAATAGCTTCTTAGGTTTAAGGTCAGAAAGAAACATTAGATCATCTGTTCTTCCTGTATATCACAGGCCATTACATTTCACACAATTACCCATGTATTGAACCTAATAGCTTCTTTGGCTAAAGCACATCTTCTAGAAAGGCATCCAGCCATGATATGAAATTCTCCAGAGATAAGAATCCACAGCTTCCCTTGAGGATTTGTCCCAGTGGTTAATTACCCCCACTCTTAAAAATATATGCCTTATTTCCCATTTTAATTTGTCTTGCTTTAGCTTACAGCCACTGGCTCTTGTTATGCATTTTTCTGCTGGTTAAAGAGGCTTTTAGTAGCTGGTATTTCCTCCCATGGAAATAGTTCACATGCTACAAGAGAGTAATTTTTCAGCCTTCTCTGATAAAAACTCAAATGTTACAAGATAGGTCTCTTTCAGAAAAATAGATTTTCAAGCCATTAAATCATTTCTATGGCTTTTTTTGGCACCTTTTCCAATTTTCCCATACAAGAAATGACATTCGTGTGTCTGGTTATGATCTGCAGGAGGAACCCCCACTGCCTTCTTCTCTGTCCATTAAGTATATAGTCCAGGTGCCATGAAGACATAGTCATGCGTGAACACGATGCTTAGGTGCAGTCCTGGAAGGTGATAAGCTTTCTCAATCTGTTCAGCACAGCCTGAAAACTAAGTCTTGTCCTTCCCAGGACAGGGAGCCTCAGGCTTAACACAGTCTTTATCCAGATGTGTATCCTGCCTCCTGCCCTTCAAGCTCATCATGAGATTGGCAAGAAGGGCAATGCTGCACTGTGTTCCCTTGGACAAACTGGCTGAAAACCTGCTGTACACTGCAGTATGTATCTCCAGGAGCCAGGGGCTCATTAGGGCACTCTCCTGGCCTCTGCTGCTTCTGAAATAAACCTCCAGTAATGGGGTACAAACTGTGGGTGATGGATGAGCAACCACACTGTGATGTGGTACATGGACTTTCCGGGCATGGTTCACCAAGGATCCACCACGGGGAACCTAATTTTGATGTTTCTGTGTTGTTTTGCTCCCCCAGGAGCTAGCAACTTCTGTGCAAATAGTGATACTTCCAGAGAGGAGGCTTTTGAGTGGTCATTCCTGGGTGGTACTAGGGGCAAGGAAGAAGCAGCTATTGAACAAGTGCACTGATGTACCTAGCTTGTCCAGGCCTAATGTTTGTTTTTATTAGTGATAAATAGCTGTGTCTCTGAATGTCTCTTCTAGATAATGAAGGCTTCACTTCAAAAAACAAACAGCAAACAGCATTAAGGAAGTTTTATGACCAAACTGGGAAGCACTGTTGTTTTTGTGGCTTGTGGACCCCAAGGAGAAGCAAAGACTGGAAGCACTTTGCGTCAGGCCCAGGCTGCCCGTTCCATCTGTGTTCAATTAAATCCTGGCCAGCTAGCAATACCCATCATTGTGCCTGCTGCCTAATCCAGTGCTGCTGCTGCAAGAGATTAGATGTTGCTGGAGTCTAAGGTGGAGGGTAGATGAATGAGGCAGCCATTTCTCGCCCATCTCTTCAGATCAGGACCAGGGTGCAGCCCCAGAGCTCCTATTTAGGTGTGTATATACCTTTATGCTCCAGAATGGAGGTGCTAATGGTGGTTGCTAAAGATTTTAAGTGCCTTTAGATATAGATGCTGCCAATTTAATGAATTAATCTAATGAATTAATGAGGTTTTGTTTGCCTAAAGTTGGCATATAGTGTGGTTTATATCTGCTTATGGCTTGTGGCAGTACAGGATAGGGAAGGCATCAGGTAGAATTACTTGTGCAGGGATGCACAGCCCCAGCGCTGTGCCTGCCCTTGCAGTGCGGTGTTTCATGCCATTGTCTTCTAGCATGCATGCAAGGATGGCGACTGGTGCCAGGCAGTTTCCTTCCACCTGTGCCAGCCAGCATAGAGAAAGTGCTTCAATTCTGTTCTTCAAGCTTCATTAGCAGGCTCCAAGCATGCATCCCCAGCCAGGAAATCAAAGGCAGTAAATACATTCCGAGTTTCAAAGCAAAGTTAGATGCTGTGAGGAGCAGTGGCAAAGATTGTGTTTGCAGGCTGCTGAAGGCAGCAGGGAAGGAAGAGAACATGCTGAGTGCTCTGCAAGACCGGCCCCTGGCTGACTTGCCATCAGCCTCAAGGTTTGGTTTTTATCTTGGAGTCCCACCAGAGGGGTTGAGATATAGTTTGCTGTGTCGCTCCCAAGTCTCCCCTGAATCCCTGAGTTCACAGATGGATTAGAGAGAAAATACTTGTGCTAATAGGTAGTCCTTGGATCTTGGTCTTCTTGTGGCTGTGCTGTAAGAGCTTACCTTTAGACATGTGAAGAGGGAAAGATGAGGCAGGGAAGAAGCTTTCTTTGATGCTGAAACGTTTTATTTTTCAGAGAGAGGGGATAGCTATTTATTTACTTTTGATGGAGACAGGGCAAACCATTTGTTTGATGGATTAGGCCGTTAGTTTTAATTTGTCAGGTTGCCTAGGGTACAGGACAGGCAGGTTTGCTGGAGCAATTGTCTCTATACAGATGGAAAGAAAAATGCCTTGAAAGGACAGCATTAGGGGACTGCACTTTCCTCTGCAGACTGTTCCACAATACTTACCCTTTAAATCCCAGTCAAGTCCCTTGAGGAGACCTGAGTTAGCAGTTAGAAGTAAAGGCTTGTGTGGCCTTTTAGCTGCAGACTAAATACCACTCTAATAATGCGCCTTTGACATATGCAATGCTGGGTTGTATTTGTTTCTCTCATAGGAATGGTTTGATAAAAGCTGTTTATGTTTTATGTGCTGTTGCTAATACCTCAAGCCTCTATTATCATGAGTTGCCCGGTGTAACAGCAATATATGTAAAACCCGGCTACTAACTCAGCACTTGCAAAGGACAATATTGAGTCTACTGCTCTTTGGCCAGAGAGCTTACGCATCATTGGTAATGTCTG
Source organism: Psittacus erithacus (assembly GCA_009867235.2). NCBI lineage: Eukaryota > Metazoa > Chordata > Aves > Psittaciformes > Psittacidae > Psittacus > Psittacus erithacus. The sequence goes on from WYDI02030470.1 coordinate 22,028, forward strand.
GATAGTTTGGCCCCCAGTTTAGGTTAGGATGGCTTAAGAGTACACAAGGTATACACATATGTTAGTGTGAGGAGAGGTACAGTGTGGACTGTAAGGGACGGTGCTGGCTACCAGGTTTCCATGGGCATCTTTGTACCCCAGGGAAAATGTGGGGTACTTTGCCCTCCTGTGAAAGGGTACAGTTGCCATTACTTTTGTGGAGTACAAACACCCACAGCTTAGCAGTGTGACTGACTGATGAATGACTGGCGTCTATCCCTCTGCTTGCAAAAGCGGTGGAACTTTCCTAATTCACAGCAGCTTCTCCTCCTGATTTATTTACCAACCCAGCCTCTACAGAAGATTGATTTTTTTCTTTATAAGGAACCAGACAGTTTCTTTTTTTAACAACACAGGCCTATAAAATCAAAGTTTGGCCTGTTTGTCTGTGAGTGAACATTTCCCAAATGCTCATGTTGTCATTGGTAGGGATTCAAATAAAATTTGAGGAGCAAAAAAGCACCAAGTGCTCATGCTGCTAAAGAGGTTGCTGTGCTTGTCCTGCCTGAGCACTGCAGATGCACCTGAGATGTTTGTTTCCACAATCGCCCACCAAATGGTCAGCAGCTCCTTCTGCAAAGCATCTGTGTCTCTGCAGTGACAAGAAACTAACTGCTTCAATTTCTACTAATTTACTACTTTGATTCCCAGTAGTAACAGTACAGAAACAGACACAGCAGTACAAAGAAAGACAACATGAGGCAGACAGTGAGAGGAGTTTGCCCCAGAGGAGATGAGCATCTGTGCTCAGGGGTGTTCACATGCGATACAAGGACCACTGCGGCACCAAGCTCACCCTGTCTGTGCTGGGACTTTGTACAGCTGTATGGAGAGGGGTTTACCATGGCAGAGGCATTCACCATAGCATGCCCAGAGCCAAGTGTGCCTGTGGCAAGTTGGCCAGGTGGCTAGTAGCAGGAGGAATGACTTGCATGTTCTGCCCATCTACCTACGGCTTTTCTAAAGACTCAATAGGGGAATTTCCAAAGACTCAACAAGAGCATAGGCATCTTTCAAGAGAAGGAAAAGACAAAGGGAATTTTCAAACCCAATGGTTCCTTTTGTTGTTAAAAAAAAATCATATTCATGACAGCAAAGTCATTGGCACTAAGAATGGGGACAGGTTTCTTAGTTCTAGTGAGAGTTTTCTTAGTTCTTAGTCCTCTAGTGAGGACTTTGCCTTTGAAGAACACAGATGCATCCCTTCAGTTTTGGTGCTCCAGTGGGCTCTGAAACTCAAGTTTCCCTCACTGCTCCTGATTGGAAGTGCAGAACACTTTTAGACTGTTCTGATCACAAACAACAAGACCCTGAAGTCCCTTAAAATGCGTGGCACAACAGGAACCTGTTTTGATGTAGCTGTTAAGATGCTCATGTGATAAATTCTGTGCCAGTTCCCAGCTCCGAAACCCAGGTCGTGCAGCTTGGAAGTGATCTGTCAGGTGTAACATCCAAAAAAGAAAAATAAGTTATTTTTTAGCTGGATCAGTTCAGCTGGATCTGTCTCACCAGCAAGCACTTGTGTTGGCACTCTGGAGGAGGAAGCACAGATAGGAGAAGGAACAAACTGCCAGAGGGCAAGGGACCAAAGAAAATGTACATCAGCCCATGTTCTCACACTTTGCCATGCTCAGTTTCCTCAAGAAACACCTTCCTATTCATTCCCACCTCCACACTGCTATCTAGAAGGCAAGCACCCCATTCCTTTTTGAGACTATAGTTGACACTTCCATAGCCAGCAGAAGCATTTAAGCCTCAGCAGGGGCCAGCTGTCACAGCAGCTAAGATTAGATCCCAAACAACTATTAAAAAACCTCATGTAATCAGCAAAGGGCAAAGAGCAAAAGTGTAAGAATAGAGTGGCACTGAGCCTGAAGGCCCCCTCTGTCCTTTCGTATGGTAGCCAGTAGCTTCATCATGCCTGCAGTAATAAAATAAAGCACCTGCAGCTTACACGGTGCAGTGGTATTTTGAATTGGATCAAAAAGAAATCAAATGAAACGGTGGACACTCACCTCAAGTAAGAGCTGAATGTCTTGAATGAGAGAACCCAAAAGGTTTCATCTTAGACGTCTATTTAGGAGGTCAGCTTTGGGTCACTATAGCAGTGGTCCTTTCCAGCACCAGATGCAAGCACTGCCAGCACTGCTGTTGAGTGAAGTAGCTCAGTCTTTTAACGAAGCTAAACTAGACCCTCAGCTTTCATGGGGGAAAATGAGGTTAAATGGTTTATATGCATGTATCCTTTGCATAGAAAACTATTTGGGCTAAATGCCCAATTTGTAGCTGAATAATGTGGTCTTTTTTTGAGTCTTTTATGACATTCCACTGTTGAGCAACTCTTCCTGTAATCTGTCCTTAAGGACTGTAGATGTGTGTGTGGGTTTTTATCACGTGCACATAGCCACATTTTGATCAGCTCCTTCATCCCGAGTCAGGAACACCAAAGCTCAAAGTGGAAGCTTTTCTTAAAGAGCTATTTGAGGTAAAAAAGCAGTTGGTCAAACTATGCACAGTTCACACTTATGGATGTGGCATGGTTTAGTGTGAAGTGTCCCTGCCCATGGCAGGGGGGTTGGAACTTGTTGATCTTAATGTCCTTTCCAATCCTAACTATTCTATGATTCTATGATTCTGTGGATGATGACGCATGTGTCTTGCCATGGGCACTAACTCTTGGGTGCAACAACTTTGGCCATGTCCCTGCCAAGGAGCCCATATCAGCTACCAAGGTGGGAGTGGGGGTGTGAACCTGAAGCTTTCCTTCCCCTGCAGTAGTGCCCACCCAGCACCTGCTAAGCTGTAAGGGGATACAGGATGTGACTCAGCAGGGAGCTGTGCCCCGGAAGACTTTGCTCTTTTCTCACTCTTACTAGGCTTGCTGTGAACTGGCTAATCCTCTTTCTTTGCCTTCTTGTCCAGATCAGTGTTCTGCAGTGCCTGGGTGTCCTGACCCTGCTGCTGCAGGCAACTCTGCAGCACCACTGACTGCATGCAGAGAGAATGTTCCTCCCTCAGAGAACCTCTGCCAGAGCTGTCAGGCCTTGCTAGTGCTATAATAAGAATAAATAAAACCCCTCAAATAAATAGGAAAAGATAAGGAAGCAGATAACTGTAATTCTCATGACTGATAGTATTACTCAATTTAGACATTAACATTCTAGCTAAAGCTTTAAACCTTGGATTTACTGAGCATGCCTGTTATTAATTTTGCCTACTCAGACTGCATTGGTAGCAGGTAGGTGTATAATTTAAAAATGACTTTGAATTAGGTTGCAAGTTAAGCACTGTAGAGACAATAATTATATTTTTTTTCCCAGGCTGCTGCTGAAAGGCCTTACAGCATTTATTATTACCCTTGTGAAGGTTTGGGAGGAGTATTTACTGGATGGATCCATAGCCTGCATAGCTCCCCACGCTCCTTTATTAAAATGATACCCTTAATTCTTGTTGCGTAACTAAGAAATGACACATAGCAGGTCCTCACCTCAGCATTGTTACCCTGCTATGTCTTAAATCCTTTCTTTTCAGAGTTTCAACCAGAGAGGATTACTCTTCATCCCTCTTGATGAGGTTTCTCTTCTTGGCCAGGTTACAGCAACCATCAAGCCCTGCCTTGAAGGATAGGGACACCCTGAGGGAGTCCCCAGACACCCTCACAGCATTACACAGTGGCTCCAGGGACAGCCTGCAACGAACAAGAACCAGGGAGTTACCACCTCACTTCCCTTCTACCTCTCTTCAGCTCAGTAGAATGTGGGATATCCCTGTTGCGCTGAGCCCTGGAGGGATGTTCAGTGAGATCCACTGGGAAAAAGAAGAAATGGTTCAGACAGCAATGGTAGGGCTTGATCCATCCAGGTACGGCTACAAATGGTAGAAGAGATTTCCCCTTCATGAAATCAGTGGCTGTGAGGTTGTTTCACATTATCATTACTATAATTATTATTACTATTGTTATTATTATTTCTATTATCATGTGTAGAGATATTTTTTTAGTTTGGGGAAAGATTTTTGAATATGTGTGTTGCCCATTTTCACCATGCACACACAGGTATGCATGTACACCGAGACAAGGAAGGGAAACTGTAAAAACAGCATCAGTGCAAGTGGCCAGGAAAGGACTCTGTCAGCATTACTGAAAGCAGTTTTGTTCATGATGTTCTCTACCCAATCTGCACATACATGGATAAATAAATTGCTTCACTCCCATGACAAGTCCACTGAACTACTGCCAGACTTTATGATTCTGCATTGACCCAAGAGAACTCAAAATAGGTTATTTTGGAGGCAGAAAAACCAAACCCAAACCAATGAATAGAGAGGCTGTTATTTATTCTGTCTCATCTTTGTTTTAATGTCAGTAAAAATGCAAATATAATGGAATATAAAATTGCACTTTCCAAATGCAGACTGATAGTTTGAAAATCTGGGGCAAGATATTGTTTCTTCTGAAGTCAATAAAAACTTCTTAGGGACTTTACTGACACAGGATTCCATACCTTAATATGCTTTAACATTAAAGTAAGTAAGTGCTGCTCTGAATACCAAAGATGATTTATTGGAAAGCAATAGAAATGTATGCATATGCCATACCTAGTCATTAAGATTACCTTAGGTTTATGATCCCTTTTCCTCCTAACTGAATTTTACAGATTAGTATTAGATGACTGTTCATATTACAGAGCCCTGTTAACGGCAGTCATGTACTTCATACGTTATGCTGCTATTTAAAGAAAGCTCTATATCCATTACCTACAAAGACCAACGGAGAAAGGCAGAAGAGAGGAAGGCATGTATTCTAAACCGTCACATAAAACCCCCCACCCTATGCTTTCTTAAACACAGGCAAAATTATTTTTTCCCTTCTTTCATTATCTTTTCCCAAATATTATGATTTAACTTTTAAATCAAGCCAAAGCTGGACCTTCACTGAGGACAGATGTTTTATGATGTGTGTGCATGATGATATTGTGACTTCTTTAAACAACCATCAGAAGAGCAGAAACAGTAATGGGTGCCAATGTAAAAGGTTGAAACAATGACTGTACGTTTGCCCACACGCTTCCTGAGCTGCTGTAGTGTGGGAAAGCAGTTACTTGGAATGTTTGGAAAGTTGTTATTATTTCCTCTTGTGTTGTTTCGAATGGATGTACAAAAGCAGTCAGGTGTTAGCGTCAAGAGGAAGTGTCTGTTTGTGGCAGTGTAACTTATTTTCTAGTGAGCAGGCAAATACAGTGGGAATTGTCTCCTGGCTGCTTTGGGAATGACACCTTTCAGCAGAAATATTCAGACTTCTTCTTTTAAATGTAATATACAGTTAAAGACTGTGAGCTAATCTTTCATTTCTAGTTGCATTTGTTTTGCTAAGACTTTCTCAGTTCACCAGTGACCTAATTTATTAAAAATGTTGTGGCACTACCATGATCCAAGGCCCCAGGTCATGCTCAGTATATCCTCTAAGGATCTCCACTGTTCTCAAATCACAAATGGGGAGAAGGAAAACTGCCCAAGAAACATGAATCTGAGACTAAGTCATGCAGAAAACCGAGCCTTTCAATTGGGCAGGGACCTTTCTACAGCATTTAATGGGCTTTGGATTAGGGGTGTGAGACTTCAGAGAGACTCTTAAGTCTGTTTTCAACCCTTCCTTTCAGTTCTGAATGAGCAGTGGTGGGAGCACTCTAGTGTGCCCTGTATGCAGTAGCATGGCTGAGCTTGCTCTGCCTGTACAGCTTGTTTGCATGACTGTTGAACCACTCCATCACCCCCCACTCACCCGCCCATAACTGCCGCATTGGCACTGGCCAAAACTAGACTAACTTTAAGTCTTTCATTATATTTACAACCGCCAATAACTAACTTAGGTCATTGTTGCTGTTGGCAGCACTCTTTTAGTTTGTATTCCTTCCTCCTGCTCTTTTGTGTTTTGTTTTTCTTAAGTATACGGGTTCGTCTTAATGTGACATCTCTGTGCAAACATATGCATCTGAGGAAGGCAAAAGAGATTTATTGCATTTTGGCTAATACAGAGGAAAGGGGAAATTGCCTATATAATGAAACAGGAGATTCAGTTTTAACTATGTAATTTCTCTCGTCTCCATAGCACTGAATACACAAATATAAAATATATAATCTACCTCCTCCTTCAAGCATATCAATGTACAATTAAAACCCACAAAGCTTGACAACCTGTTGTCAAGTTGTTTAAGCAGTTGTTTCAGAATCTGACAGACAAACTTATAAACAAAACGTACAGCACCAGAATGTGGGATGAAGCAGCATCATCACGTGGCTTCCTCAGTTATCTCAAAATTTGGAAAACAAAAAAAGTAGAGGAATACTTTTTCTCCTTGAATAAATAACAGTTTAATTACATTATAGAAATAAAATATGGTATGGTAGGAATACACTGGAAATCTTACAGAAATACTATTCTGCTACTGGTAGGTAAATGGTCAAAGCTACTTTTCATGACAATCTGAACAGTACTTGTGTACAAACTATTATACAGGTTGCTAATGAAAAATATTGCAGCAGTCGCAAGGATGTTACCAGCTCAAACAAACATCTAATGATACAATATTCTTCTAAGAGGAAGTAATAATGTTAGATTTACAGACAATAAAGAGTTATGTTCTCCACTTTGAAACACTGGAAATAAAAAGCTCATGTAATCCAATTTCTTTACTTTACATTATCACAAGGAAAAAGTTTCCTTTCACTATGAACAGCATCCTAAGAAACCCTGTAAACAGTTTATTCAAAGGTAGTATTTGAGATATCACAGCAACTTCAACAACTGTCCTAGTCTACAATTACAGACTTTTTAGGCCACTGCTTGTACAGATGACTTTTTTTATTTTTCGCTTATTTACATACATTCAGCCCAATAACAGCAGGTAAAACGCGCCGTCTATCTCACAATAGACACACTAACATTTTCATCGGAAGGCCAGTGCAAGAAGATGTGGATAGTGATTGCACAGCATCGAGGAGATAATATTATACAAATATACAATTAAGACTGTTAAGAATGTAACTCTGCACACGTGACATAGATGGTCTTCTCAGTACGTATGTGACACTTGGAGATGGTACAGATAGATAACTGCAACTATCGCTGGTTGATCGATGATGACGGTGTGGGTGGCTGTGGAGCACAGTATCATTTGGCTGTGCCACCACTAAGTGAAGGTAGGCAACTGCAAATTAGGAATACCTAAAGCTGAGGTTTAAGTACAGCTTATCTTGGAACAGCAGCAGATATTTCTAATTTAAGAGCTGTTCTACTTAGTATGCAACATGTAGGGAAATTGTTGCCACCTCTTTAATAAATGGTTCCAAGTGAACCGATGCAGTTCCCAGAGCTTTAAAAAAAGTCATGCAAAGACACTGATGATAGATGGTAACATTTCACAGGATGCTATTTCTTATTATATCAGTAAGCACCAAGTTAAGTGCCAAGACAGCCCCATTGTCCCATGATTGATCATGTAAAATTTAGAACTTGAATGCTCAACAAAATCCAGTTTGCATTTAATTCACGAGAAGACAGTTTCAAAAATGGCTCTTAAAATACCTTTACATTTCAAATAGGCTCCCCATACCCTCCTCCAAGACAACTGCTTTAGGATGGACTAGACCTAGATATAAGAAAGATCTTTCAGGAGAAGGACTTGCACATCCTCTAGGAATCCTCTGCAATCTGCCAGTTTTGGCTGACTGCCATGGCCCACTGAGAGCACGGTGCCTTGTCCTACCACCCGGGTAAGCTGCAGGGGAGGTGGGTAAAGAAGGAAAGTACCTCTGTGTCTTCTGCCTTGCCTGATGAGATCTTTGAAGTGTGCCACCCCTCACCAGCCTGAACTTGGAGAGACTTAACATCCCCTCAGAGCCACTGGCTGACATCAGCTGGGCTGCCCATGCTACCTGCTGCTCTGCCCTGCACTGATGTGTCAGAAATGCCGTGGGGACACCACAGAGGCCTGAGACCCAGGGGCGCTGTCCCTCTCTCTCCCCCTATGTAACCCCGAGGACAGATGGCATGGCAGCATGGGTTTGGCTTCTCTTACCCGGTGCCATGGAGGGAGCCACCCTCTTGCAGCAAGCATAAGGCGGCCAACAGGCTAAGCCTCCTTTGCAGCAAATTTGCAGAAATCTGCCAGAGGAAGGGCAAGGAAATGGCCAAAAATAGAAAGGCAGCAGAGAGGAGGACCCCAGACCTTCTGATTCATGACAGAATCACAGAATATTCATGCCTCAAAGATTATCCAGTAACATCTCTTTGTGATAGTCCCAGGCTGCAGAAACAATCCCGCTGCCTGAGAGTCATCATTTTCCTTCAATAACTTCTTCCTCAAAGCTGATAATGTCAAACCTTGTCATCTGTATCCTGGTTTCACAGTGAGAGTCACCTCATTTCAAGCAATCCAATGGCCTTAAAAGAAATTATCATATATTTCTGGCTTTTTCAGTTTTCAGGAACACCATCTACAGCCACTGCAGCTGTTAGTGCGGGCTCATGCCATGCTCTGCCTCGTTTCCCTTTATTTCCAAATACAACTGAAAGACTGCTTCCTCTAGCACATCTATATACCTCTCAGAGTGGATCAGGATGTTCTTAATACGGTACTTTCATCTGTAATCAGTTGGAAGAACTCAATTTTAGAAACAGAATTCATGTGCAAAGCGTGCAACAAGAAATACAGTTTACATTTGGTCAGTGTCCTATCTTAGTTGTGCTACCATGACTCACACTGATTAGTGTACTTACACGCACACACACACACACGTACACACACAGATATTTATTTATATACACGCTCACACAATAAGAAAATGTCTAAGTCTGACAATATTTCCTCCTCTTTTAGTGAAGACGGGAGTTTGGAATCTCAGGCTCTGCATCTGCTTAAACCTGGGATACAGGAATGCAACACAATTCAAGTATACATCGACTGCACAGTGATTAACATCGCACACTGAGTCTGGCACATGCTGTCTTCAGTGGTCCAGCACCAGCATGTGGCTAAAAACCAGTTGCATGTTAAGGGAGCCAATATCCAGGACCTTTACTTCTCAGTGTTCATATTCACGCAATGCCCAAGAGCAGGACAACAGTCTGTACAACCATAAATGTCCTGTATAAATGCAGTGGTATTTAAAAGTCTGAACCAGTGCATTCCTTTCTTACATTCCTCCTCTATTCCTTTGTTGCTGTTACTCTCATATGCGTGTGAAAAAGGTACTGGGGAAACAATTTAGCAGAAGAACACAAACCCTCTCCTCTAAGTCCACAGGAGACCACTAAAAGTGTAAAATTTCCAAAATAGCTCATTAGAATTCTTCAGATACAGTAAGTGTTTTCAATGGGGTTTACATATCACGTTTCACATTATTTCCACAGAAATCTACCTTATCACTTTGTTTATCAGACAAATATCAATAACACAGAATAAAACAGCACACAATTCACAGGACACGACACGTTTTACAAAACTTCTACAACTCAACACTGCCGCTTTTGGAAAAAATCAAAAACTCCTATTACAGACATGAAATACACTTCACATTGAAATGAACAGCATGATTACACGGCTTTTTCTCTTACTTGATGGCATTGGTTTAGGATGCATTAGTTTTCAATTAGGTTTCACCATTCTTCTTCACACCCCAAAAGGAACCACTGCTAACCTGGTATTTTCTCTGTGTTCTTTCAGGAAACATACTATAACTCAGTAAACACTTTGTGAGAAAAAGACTTTTGAAAATCTAGCTTGAATCCCTAATTTCAAAACCTGAAGAACTGGCTGATGGTAATGTTCTTAACACAATCATCGCTCAGCTTACAATGACAAACCAAAGAAATATTACAGGAGGGTACAAACACTTTAAGCCACAGGTTTGGTTTTCTCTGTTGTTGATGTTTTAAATCTTTATTTTTTAAACAAACTCCTTTTCTCACAAGGCTGAGAAGTCTCTGACTTACAACGCTTCAGCAGTCGTGTCTGTGGAGACAGACATGGTAACTTTGGCAATCTTAACTGTGCTCTTAATGCAGCTCTCGGCAGCCCTATGCACGTTCCCTGCGTTGTTGGCGTGTTTGTGCTGGCAGTCAGACTCCATGCTGTTGTCCAGGGGCTGCGCGGTTCCTTCGCAGGTGGGAAACATGCTGCGGAAGGCGTGTCGCAAGTCCTTGCTCCTCAGAGCGTAGATGATGGGATTCACTGTGGAATTCAGCAAACAGAGCATGCTACAGAAGGCAAAGACAGTTTTGATGAGCTTGTTCATTTTGCCAAAGACATCGTACACCATGATGGCAAGCAGAGGGCCCCAGCATATGATTAAAACGACTAGGATAAGGACCAAGGTTTTGGCTAACCTGATGTCCATACGAGTTTGATCAGGCCTAGTGATCTGTACCTTACCATCCTCCGTAGACTGGATGATGATGCTTTTCTGCGTGCCCCGCTGAATCATGCGAACAGCATGGCTGTGAGCCTTCCACAGTATGTACATGTAGGCATAGACAATGAACAGCAAGAGGACGCTAGTGACCCCGATCCAGAACATCAGGTACGTCTCATCGATGAGAGGGAATATGTCTGAACAAACAGAATTGAGCTTTTTGCAGTTCCAGCCGAGCAGAGGAAGAACGGCTATTACAATAGCGATGGTCCACATCACACAAAACGCTACAACAGCCTTTGGTCGGGTAACAATCCTTTTGTAAGCTAGTGGCCTGTGTATAGATATGTACCGGTCTATTGCCGTGAGGAAAAGACTACCTACGGACGCAGTGAAGGAGGCTGTAACTCCACCTAGTTTGAACAAGAAGACGTTGGGGCTGTCCTTCCGGTGGAAAACATGGAAATCCACAAAACTGTAGACAAAAATCACACTGCCCAGGAGATCGGCCACAGCCAGGCTGCCGATGAAATGGTAGGAGGGTCTGCACCGGAGGCTTCGAGAGTGGAGGATGACGCATAGGACAAGGAGGTTCTCTAGGACTGTGAAGGTGCCCAGGGTGAGTGACAGCACAGCGATGGCCAGCTGCTGGCTGGGGTTCAGGATCATAAAGCACTCCATATCCATAAAGTTCTCCCCACACTGTATGTTCTCCTCATTATCCTTAAACGTGGACAGGGACTTGTTGTAAAACTCTGTGATGTTGACCTGATCTGAGGGAATAATGCTCAACAGGGGATCATCTCCTGCAGTCATTTTTTCTTGGAAAGGATCACCCCTGAAGGAAGAGAGAGGGAACTTCTGGGGGTAGTATCCCAGCTTGGATGCCATGTCGCCTTTCATGTCTTCGTACTGGATATCGTTGGAGCCCACGTAAAGGAGATCTGTTGTGATTGTTCGGAAAGTTGTATCTGCGAGGCCATCTAGGACTGACTTCATAACCCCAGTCTTGTTGGTTTCAGAGAGACCTGGGGCATGGAAAAATGCATCAGAGGAAATCCTAGAAAGGGAAAAGATCAGAATTCATTATGATGAACAGGGAAACAAACTCCACAAACAACTTAGTTGAACTGTGACAAACAAAATCAACCTTTCTCTTGCATTCAATCTAGCTTTGCCACCTGTAGGAATCAGGGTGAGTTGAACACTTAGAAAAGAAATCACCTGGATTTCACTAAAACTGAATTACTCTAAGAAGTGACCTGAAAAACAGAGGCACAGGGAACTGAGTATTCCACAGGAAAGTAATTTTCATTTCTCATCAAAACCTTCTGAACTGCTCCACCACAAAGATATTTTTCTCTAGATTTGAACTTGGCTTCTGATTGCAAAGTACCCTGCAGACCAATATTCCTTGGGCATGCTTCATTTAAATACCAAGTGCCACTGCAGGAGCAGCATTAAACTGAATCATCAGGCTTCACTACTTTCCTTTCAAAAGGCACCAAGGGTTTTGAAAACCCGATAACAGAAAGTGAAGGAGGAAAGAGCCATGCACTCATAAGTTTCACAGTTCACCCAGGATGCCTGTGTGTTCACATTACCCTGTCACAGCAATCTGAGGTCTCCTAACATCCTGAATTTGTTACTGCAAATTTATTAGCAAGGTACCTGATATACAAATACAGGCTTCATTACTCTATTCCTCCCTTCTGCTAAGCAAACCAAGGCTACTGGATATTTGGGCTGCAGGGGGGAGGCAGGTTGTTAACCAGCCCTGTCCAGTTTCAGAAAAGGTGACCAGTGAGTGCATCAGTCTGATTCATTCTGCATAGATCAAAAGCTTCAACTGGGGCAAACACAGCACCAAGTTTGGGGCAGAGCACAGCTCTGGCCAAAACACCAGGCAAAAGGGACCAGTAGCTGCTATTCCTCTGAGAAGCAAGGAAATGTAATTCGTCTCACTGGGGACACCCTCAAAAACATTCTGTCCCCTCAGAAATGAGGACCCAAGCAGAAGGTCCCCTGGTAGCCAGTGATCTCTGAGTCCTATCATACCCAACCTTTGCTCATGGATGGTGGTTAATTGCACAGTGTAACTCTGGGATAACACTCTAATCAGCATCTGAGCATCTTACATGCATCAATATGTAAGACAGGCCTTATAGCTGTTCTTATGCTGTGCTCCTTTATATAACTTTGCCCATGTAACATGCCTTGAATATGCATTGAACATCTGCTTTGGGGCCCCTTTCCACTGCCAGAGTGGCTGAGAGTGGTCTGAATGTAAATAAGAGCCAGAATCATTGCTTCAGTGTGCTACAGCTATTCTGCATGTGCTATAAGACGTCTTGATGATTGCACTAGCAACACGAGCAAAACTAAGCTTCTTCATGCTTTGAGAATAGAGGAAATTGTGATACTCAAGAAATCCCAGATGCTATATATAGGCTTGTACCAGCTTAACCTGTTCACTTTACACAACTGACAATAAACGGACAGAAAGGCCATGAGAAATTATCTGCTGAACCCCCGCGTATTGATCACCTCAACTCCTATGATGGGATGTGCACAACAGGTACCTCAGCTGAGTTTTCCCACATAAAATAAAAGAAAGAAGATTCCTCTCTACAACAACACCAGTACTTAAAACCAGAAGAAATAACGAGTATTTCCAAAAGAAGCAGAGAACATTTGGCTGCTGAAATATTCCTACTGCACTTACACATAGCATCTGAACACTTAAGACTTTTTCCATAGTACTTTAAAGTTTTGCATTTGATTCAGCAGGCCTGAACATTCACGTGTTAAAGGGAAGATATGAACCTAGATCTCCAGAAGATAATGCAACTGCAGTGCTGCAAACAAGGATGAGTATAAACAAACCTTACCAGGATGGTCCAACACACAACACACACTGGCTGCGTCAGCTTTTGCTGACATAATTTGCTCAGCAAATAACAACTTCATTATTAGACAGACAATATTAAGAAATTTAATTCTGAGAGTGTGAGCAGTGAGGGAGGGAAACGTCACTGAAGCACACATTAAAAATGAACAGCCATCATCTAATATGCAAGGTACTCTTCTTCCAGAAGGTACTTTACATCTGTTCCTAGCAGAATTTGCAGATGTTATGTGTTGCAAAAATAAGCCTGCTGACAACTGACAAATCTGCTTTGGGCGAAGTCTGGCAACTTTAAGCTTGGCATTATTAACACCAGTTTAGAATCAGAAGTGAAAAATGTGTTACTCATTTGAAAACTATCAAAAAAAGTTATTAAATAAATCAAATAGTCCTATAAACATGTAAAGATGGCTGTCACACTCTCTGTTATTCCAGCTTACTTCTGACAGAAGACAGGCAACCATTTTAATGATTCAAGACACAGCCCCATGTCGAGAAGATTATGTTTGAGTAAAGCTTCAAAAATTGTATGCAACTGAGCACTTCTGCTAGACAGACAAACAAATTGCTATGAAGTAGCTGATCCCTGCCGGAGTCATGTTAAGTACAGACTTCCTCAGAATAAGGTGCAAGCTGCCGTGCAACCCCTACCTTTGTTTGAAATACAAATGAAAGAACACGAATTCCTGTGTGCTCTTTTAAAGGTGGCAGTGAGTTATGTGACAATATCACTACGCATGCATATGCTGTGCTAACAACGTGGTTAATGGGATCAGGAGAGGCAAGCCTTACTCTGAATGTCAATGATATTTTTTCCCTCTATTTTTACATTGAGATTATTACAGTAATTTCCACCTTATTGTCTCTGCAAAGAGAGTTTTCTTTGAGAGTACTTGGGAGTTCATTAGTGGCGTAGCTTAGGCTTTGGGGGACGCAGATGACATTAATTTTGTTTTTGTTTGCTGCTGGGAATATCATAATTGGAAATATCTAGCGGTATGTGTGCACGCACCTATTCAAGTAGCAGTTGATTTTTATTAAAGTTGCAGTAAAACAGCCATTCGCCTGATCTGGAGCTGCACTTTACTGGAATTTTGTTTATTTTAATTAGATAGCAGCTTGTCTCAGTATAAGCTACAATACTGAAACTTTGTGGACACTGAAGCAATCAGCGAACTTTTCCATGGCTGTCTAGTAAAACCAAGACTGGACCTTTGGCACTGCGGTTATCAGGAGGGTCCCAGTTTAAGGTGTGCATAATTTGACATTGACTGAAGAGCCAATAGCAGAAGCAGTGGTTTGGTTCTTGGTCATTTTGTTTGATCAGGTGCACATGCCACTGCCACACAGGTTTTGGCTCTGAGGTCTTCTTTTGGAACCTGGAGTGGCAAGCAGGCACTGGCCAAGGAAATGGGACACCCCACACCACATGGCCACACTGCTGTTTGCAGCTGGCTTCAATGCAAACCAAACCCATGCAGCCCAAGACACACGACCATCTCTACATTAAATACATCGTGAGCCTCTGTGGCTTCTTACAGCTTCTGTAGAAGACCCCTCCTCTCTGGATGGGACTGGGGTGATGGCCATGTGCCCCAGCAAGGTCCCTTCATGGGCAGGGGGACAGTGAGGGAGAGGCTCTTTGCTCTGCAAACGAAAAGCCCCCTGCCCTGCCAGAATACATTCCTCCAACAGAGCCTTTGAGTCCCCAAAGCTCTCAGCTTTGTTCCTTCCTTAAATGAGCTCTACTACATCACTCATTTTAAAACAGTTTTAAAAAGAACTGAAACATTGATTAAAGATGTGGAAGTGCCCACGCTAATGCTGGCACTCAAAATTCCTGATGTATTTCCATGAATACATGCAGCATTTCACAGTAAGTAATGAATTATGATTACGGATAAGGGTTAAACAATAGACAAAAATTTCAACCATCTTTTATCCTGAAGACCAAAGCCAGAAAACCCATAGCTGAACGTTTAGATTGTCCTCCCATCAATGGGTTGATGGGCACTGCCAGACCAGCTGTGCAAAGTGACTGCCACTAGATGGAGCGGCTTTTACAAGCACACTGCTTAGCTGTCTGCAGAGACCTGGATTTAATTTCCTCTAGCCCTTTTTTTCCCAGCCTGCTTTATCGGAGTTCAACCATACGAGGTGTTAAACATCATCTGAAGACACGCCTTTGTGCGGCTTTGCCCTCAAAGAGAAACAATTAGTGAAGAGTTGAGGGGGCAAGTCTTATTACTGCTCTCCACCGTGTGGTTACATAGAGCCTTAAAAGAAGCTCAGATGCTATCAGAATATAAAGACCTCTTAGGTAAAACATAAAATATGTAATTCATAAAAGGCTGGTAACTCATCTTCAGGAGAGAAACGTACCTCCCCAAAACATCTTGTTGGTCCACAGGACCAGTTCACTCAGGGAACGAGAACGTGACTTCATTAAAATGCTATTACCTATCTTCTCCTGCTGTTCTGGGGGAGAGGGAAGGCTGGAACGTTTTTATTGTTGTCTAAAAAAAGGGCTGAATTTATTATAATTTTCAACCTATGATGATTGATAGAGCAATTTTAATAGTCTGAATAGAAACTGAATATTTGTGTTCTTCCTCACAAAGTAATTATGAGCAATACAATGATGCTACTGATAACTGCAAAACTGTTTATGTGGCAAGAAAAGGAATCAAAACAAGGAAGGGAAATGCACAATCAAACCTTTCTAGCTTCTATTTCAGAAAATATTTTGATCTCCATGCCTATACATTTCTTCTATGATACCCACAGCTAATTAAGAGCAGGCTAAAGGACAAATAAGTATAATTGAAAGTTTCTGAAAGCACAAAAACATGTAAACGCTTTCTCCTTGCTTACACATTATAAGGTTCGTAAGTCCTTTGGAAAAGGGCTTCTGATAAGTTTGCATGGTGCTCAGTACACTGGGACTCCTATCAAACTGGGTCCACGAAGGACTACCATGGGAGAAACAGCAGTAATTTATACTCATGTGTAGTCAGCTGAAAAAGCTTGAGAGAAATAAGATCTACCATAATAACTGTTGGCCTCCAGGAATTAGAACTGTCCTATAAAATGAAAATTTATTTGGCTAATAATTACCTTATCCCATATGGCGATGAACAATACTGCTTTGAGAACAGAACAAGGTTTCTAAGCCTTGGAGAAAGAAACGTACAGTCTGAGAAATGGCACTTTCAGACTCGGTAACACCAAGCAAGGAAAAAACACGTGTTGACAATGATGTGAAAGCAATGTTACCCCTATCCTATTTACTGCTGGCTTGCTATTCCATCTCAAACACTGTACTACTCCTAGGCTATAAATGGCAAATACGCTGTTTACTCCTAAATCAGGAAAATCTGCATTCACTTCAGTGGGGATTTTCTCTGTGTGAGGGATTGGGAAGGAGCACAGACACTAGGAGAGAAGCAAATGACAGATGCTATCTTCGAGTTACAAGGCACTACCGGCTGTGGGGTAAACTAGGGCATGCAAATACTGAACCAAATGTTGTTCTTATGTATCATGATGATATCTTTGGGAAGTTGAACCCTAATTAGCAAGAAACCACAGCTACATGGTTATTGATGTTAATTAACATACCATTTGCACCCTAGCAGGATAGGGGCTGGATGGTTCTAAACTGGGGACAAAACTGCCCCTACATGACACCCCCCTGCATCCAGCAGCTGACAATCCGGATGACAAAAGCAGACAATGGCCAACACTGTTTTTTAAAAGCAGTAACATCATTTCCTCCCTCCAAAGTTTTGTTGGGGAGATGGATGTGTGCACCAGTTTTAGCACAGGTGACTTGCAGGCACAGGTCAAATGGGGCTGTGCCTTACCCCCCAGACAGGCAGGGCATACACGTGTGTTTAACATCAGAGAGGTTCAAAGGTGAGGCTGAATTCCTGCTCTGTTTGGTGCAGGTGAAGGACCCAAACTTTGCTCTCTTGTGAGCCAGGTGAGCATACTGGCAGTCTCTCCATTCTGCTTCCTATCTCTAAATTGCTCGAGCTGTTCTGTGTTGGATAGGGAGTTAAACATCCAGAAGTAAAGGCACTAACTGATATTCCAGCAGGCAGGGTGCACACCTGGCAAGTGAGAGGCTTAGTCTGAAGCCCTGTCTCTGAATCAAGCAAACAAAGGATGTGCCTGTCACAAGCCACCCAGCCGCCGGCCGAAAAGCAGGGACAGCCGCCCCATCTGCCTCTGAATAACCCTCAAAGCTCCCAAGTTCACTCGAAAGCCCTCAGCTTGTGAAATACAAGCCCCTACACACACATTTCCTACCAAGTTGGAGACAAGATGAAGTACCAAAGTCACAAACCAGCAAGGGGAGTGTCAGGGTCACGTTAATGGGAAACTACAGCTACCTGGTCTGTCTGGCTTTTGTGAGAAAAGAGGGAAAGTGGAGGTGGCTGTCTTAAAACAACATGGGATTTTAAGGTCTTTCACAGATTACTTTGTATATCTTAATTTCATCTAAAGACAGACTTTGAGGAGAGAATGGAGAGGCTTGCTTCAGTATGAAAGGCTCAGATGAAATCAAGAGTGAGCTTGTATATGCCTAAAATCAGCTCCAGTTTAGGGACCTGTTTCCCAATAAAGCTGAGTAAGCAGGTAGCATGAAAAGTTTGATTCAATGCTGTCGTATTTACATTTTAAAGAAAAATGAAGAGAACTCATTAAACTTTTAACTCTCAAACTTTTTTTTTTTCACAAAAGTAAAAAAGGATTTATCTTGGATTTCAATATTCCAACAGAAACTGCTTCATTTCCAGCCTCTTTTCTAGACATTCTTTAATGTCAAAAGGTACAAGCTGAGCAGAACTGACATAAATGTTAAATGGAGACAGAGAAGCCCAGCTAGGTGCAAAAGAGATGGGGGCCAAACACTCAGTCTCCTGGAAGTACCTGGAACAGACAGCAGCTTAACACACAACGTGCAGCTGAAGGGAGAGAAGTCACTTGAAAGAGCAGAGCAGGACATGAAAGACCCAGGCTCCACTGGATGCCAAATGCTAAAGATCCCCAGAAGAATATATCGTCTACAGGATGGAAATGGGGGAAAAAACCCATTTATTAGGAAAAAAAAAAATACAGAGAAAACAGCTTCCATGTAATGGCCAGAAGAGAACAAAAAAGATCAAGAATTTCGTGCAGCAGAAAAGCAGAACTTTTTCAGAAGAGTCAGGATTACAGACAGAAAGGCAGCAAAACCGTCAGGCTCCAGGGAGAATGCTCGTACACTGCACAGAGCGCATGTCTGTCTCGTCCTAACCCCTGCAATAAACTGTGGCCATAACAAGTTTTAATCCAAGACTTTCTGAGATAACAAGGAGATGCTGAGAGCAAAGGTAATGCCGGTTAAGACACTGGTGTGATGGGGACTGGCAGGAGAAATAACTACTGTCCTAATACAGGGAACAGGACATCTCCAGGCGAGATGGGAGCAAACAAGGAAAGAGAGGGAGACACAACTAGAAGGAGCCTCTGGGAGGTAGGGATGCAGATTTTAAGAAGGGAGAACTGCCTTTGTGATCAGCTTGGGGAAAGCAGATCAGGTGAAGGAGAAAACCTGCAGAAGAAAAACCTCCCTCCTCTTCCAAGCTACACAAACTTCAGGGACAGCTCTGTAATCTGAAGGATATAGCTAGTGGGATTTTCAGATCTCACCATAAAGAGAGAATAGACCCACTGCTCTGCAGGCATCAACGTGCTCTTTTGAAAGTCCACTTCTGATCTGTATTCAAACGGTGAAGGAAAATGCAGAGGGCTCAGAGAAACCATCCTCGGTAAGGTCAGAGGAAAGGACAGTGCTGTGCACACTGACACATGGGACCAAGCTGGGGACACTCAGGTGAGATCAGTTGAGCAAATCTGGCCAGGGACATTAATAAAAATGAAACTGCTTAAGCACAAAAGTAGGATACAGACCTCAGAAGTGGAAAGGAAGAGAGAATGTTCAAATAGAGCCACTGAGTGAACCATACAGCAGGTAAACACACCAGAACGGAAAAAGGTGTTTACAGGCAATGACAGAAAGTTAGTGCACATTAGGTCAGCAACATGATGCAAAGCAACATTCCTTCTAACTCAGCCCTCACGAGTCTATTTCTCCCGAAAATTGTTATTAGGCCACCAAGCATTGGCCATGCTTGTAAGCTAGAACACGAAGGCTTTTGGCGAATGCAATGTCCCACGCCATCGGCATCAGCGAAGGACGAAAATATGCATTCCAATTAAAAAATGTAAAACATTTTTTCATTTCTGGAGCTGTCTGGCCTTTCACAAAATTTAAATAAGCTCAGAGATTATAATGATATTCAAATATATTGCCTTCACACACACAAACAACTTGTGAAATTATCTGCCAGCATATTAAGCCACTACACCAGATTGCCTGGCAATGGTGCATGTCTTCGAAATATGCAGATACTTCTCTTTTTTTACAAAATAAAAGGAAAGAGGGAGAGAAGAGGAGAAGTGAGAAAGAATTACAGCAGAATCTGATATCCCGGTAGCCAGAGCAACAAATTGCAGACACTCAGACCAGTATTACACCAAATTTGGAAAAATAGTTAAAAGATACTGAGCGATGAGTTATGACTTTTTATGCGTGTGCACGTGTATCTTTTCTATGCGTAAGCTTACAGACATACACAAACCCATACGCATGCCTAGAGGAACAAGTGAAATCTCACAAACGCTGCAGTAGTGTTTGTCATGTGTAAATTTAAATTCCCAGTGCCAGGGGACAAGCAAAATAGCTAGAAGTGCAAGTACAAAAAATATAGGCAAGATGACCACTGAGTATCCTTTTGAATTCCTGCATACACAGTGGTTCTAGGGAAAAGCAGGAAACTAAACTGAGTGCATCTATCACTGAGAACCTGTAAAAAAGACTTTGCATGTATACATACATACAGGTACTTACATACACACTCCAAAACTATGCCACCTAATTTTCCAGGTACATGCATAGCCTGGACTCCCGTACTGCACTGTTTAAAACAAAGGCAGAACTGGCTAAACCCAGTGACTTCCAAGAGCATGTTTCACATAGTCACCACAGTGGGAATGTGGGAGCTCCCCAAGCCCCTAAGCACAAACTTTAAGAGGTTTCCTAAAATTCATTAATATGAAAATGATTCCTCCAAGGGCTGAAAGGGAACTAACATTACCCCTTGTGAAACTGCTCCTGCGCAGTACTTTGTAGCGTGTTAACACACCTTTCCTGAGAATATACAACTGCCATAAAACAGGTTAACACAGGACGAGGTATTTGATGCCATCTAGCCTCAATCTACACAAACAAGACAACATCTGAAACGTGTTAAAACATCCAGTTTCACAAACAAAGTATGAGGAGTGACATTATACTAACACACAGAATAGTGAAGTACCTATTTTATCTGTAATTTGGATGTGGGTAGCTTTATGAAAAAAGGATGTGTCTACTGCAGAGAGGCAGAACTGGGCCTGGTGTGTTCATCACCGTAATGCCCCTGCATGAGGTACAAATGGCAGAATAAAATGTGCTCCAACCTTATGTTGCAAACCCAATCATTTTTCATGGGCAACAATGGTACCTTCGGGAAAAAGGAAAAAAAAAAAGAAGTTCTTTCTAACGAGAAATTGATTTATAAGTCATTATAACCATTTCAAAAGGACAGGTTGTGGCTGGTTTCAGTGATCATTAACAGAGCCAGGCACTTTCAAAGAGCCAGAGTTAGGGGCCGGGGGGGGGGGATTCTCATCCCACCAACAGTGATCGGATGTGCACTTTTTGCAGCAGTACAGTCTAGATATGGAGACATAAAGAGCAGTACTGAGAAAACGGGCTGTCACATTTTTAACTTTGCATTAGTAACAAATGCCATTGCTGTCTATTCTGGCACATTTACAGCTTGCTTTTAAGTCCAAGGGTCTGGTGTGCATTTTCACTATAGATAGGAAAATAAGAGCAGCCTTGTTATGATTAAAAGGGTCTATTTCCCTCTGCCTTCTGTGTCCATCTGCACAGCTGCTTTGAACTTGGCCAAATCCCAGTGTTAGGGTCGCCCCCAGTACATATTTTAAATCAGCATCAGAGGGTGTGAATTCGCTATTAGAGAAGAGAAAAACCTCCAGATTCTCACTTAAATGGTTGATGAGTGGTTTTGTAGAACACTCATCCTAAAATATTTGTGAAACACACCTAAAATCATTTAGTTTCAGGAGCCTCAGACAAAGCCAACAGAGACATCTGCAAGGAATGAAGAGCAGTTGCCACTGAGAAAAATGAATTCTGCAGATGGCTAGGTAGCCAACTGCATGACCAGAGAGGTCACAAAGTTTGCATTGGAGAAGTTACAGTAATTTTTCTTAGAACATGCAGAAGCAGAGAAACTAGGTGAGTGGAAGATAGTGGACGAGACCTATAGACCCATGAATGGAGATGTACCGGTAAAAATCTTGGGCAATACTAAATGAATATCTGGGTTTGGGCTCCCCCTTGCCTCTTAACCTCCTCACTTACCTCTACTTGGTATAAATGAAAGCCATGGCAGCTCTCACTTTAGCACATAACACCTTCATCACCAAAACTCCCAATGGGATAACAGTCTCCAAGCATTTTGGGGTGGCCACACTAAAGGCTGAAAGTCAGAAATTACTTCAAAAAAAAGTTACTTAATTTCTAAACTTCCACTGCCCAATCAGAAACCTGTGAAGGGAGAAAGGAAAAAGCAGGCTTGCATTGGCTAAGACCTGCCATTCCTTCAGCAGAGCATGAAAGCCTTTAATGGGGTCCTTTATGCCACTGAGCTAACATAATTCACCAAAGAACAACAGCCAGGATCAAAGGCGCCCACCAGCTCATCCTCACAGTACTATAACCTGCTTCCACCTTCACCTTGAGTTTTATATGCATTTTGATTTGATTACTGTGGGTTTAGGTGTTATCAAATGGTCAACTATTTAAATTCAACAGCAAACAGCTGATTTCTCTACGTAGCCAACTTTTTCTTTTCTCCTCTTGGCAATAGATGCCTGCTGGCTCAGTCAGAGAATAATTGCTTTTATCAATTCTGCTTTAAAATGTTTTTATTCAAATGGTTCTGCCTCTCATTCCAAAGACCAACAGATAATAAAGCAAAGCTGTTCCTGGTTGCTACAAAACTAATTTTAACCTCAAGCAAATCAGAAATTACACATTCATCTTCTAAACTGTTAAAGAGGTTGCGTTCATTTCTTTTACGGCTGATTTAATAAACTCTGCCTGCATAATAAATATTCCTACTATAGTCACACGTTTTTCTTCCTTTCTTGAGAAGGGAAAACCTCTGCTGGCAGCTTGTATGAGGTGTAATTCGAAAGCATTACACACACCCAAGTAATTTTTGCAATGTTGCACATATTGTTCCTAAATATCATACTAAATCTCATACTCTGATCCTTTGCATGATTTTGGTACATATGAACAGCAATGCCACCCCAGCAGCAAATGCTATATTCCTTTAAGGAAAGGTGAACAATAACAATGAAAACAAGATGATACATCTAAGGGAAAAAACAGAAAAAAGCATTACTACGCCTTTAACAGGTTAAAAAAGCCACACTGGGGGTAATTTTATAAGCAGCCAAACTTGTAGATACTCAAGAAGGACTATTTTGCAATCTGGTTCTATGTTATTTATGTCTCTTTATCTTCTGAAAGAAAAAAAAAACATAACAAACAAAACTGTTCATATGATGAGTTGCTGCCATCAGAAAATAACACTGATGGTAATTTTAGAGAAAGAAGAAAACTACGGACATCATCTTCTGACACCATTTTACTTAATCAAACTGAAAACACAGTAAAGAGCTCTCTCCCACCAAAGGCTTGGTACGTACCTCATCCAGGGGTGTTCTCAATGGAGATTTGCAGACGTCTTTGAGACAAAAAGATGCCCGTTTAAAATAAGCCCATCTGGTTACTCTTAATTATTTCTCAACAGCTGAAGATTTCGCATGACAAACACTGTGTGAAGTTTAAAAAGCTCACTCTTTTTCGGCTGTTTTTCCCCCAGACCTCCGAATTTCAGGCAAAAAAAACAGAAACCCAGCCAACCAACCAAAACCCCTACTGGGATATTCTGAAGATGCCAGATGCCTAAAGTGACATCCTTTAACAGAACATCACTGCGCACAAAAATCACGAACCGTCTTTTATTTCGGTTCCAGCCTCCACGGCAGAGTTTCGGAAGGGTAAGTGCACAGGAAAACCGGGGTGAATGTCACCCGCTGTACGTCACCGGTGGCTGAAGACGAGAGAAGAAACCCTCCGATGTCAGATGAGGTCCTGTGGGAACCCGGGAGGCCGCCGGCCCCGCACACAGAAGAATAGACGCGCGTTAACCACGGCGGCACTGGCCCCCCGCCCACCGCGGGCTCCCTTCGAGGGGCAGCGGAGTCCTCCTGCCCTCCGCCCGGGATCACGAACGCAAACCGCGCACCTCGGGCCACCGGCTTCTCCCGGGCGGCCCCGAGGCACCCGCCAACTCTCCCCAGTTGCCCGGGGCCATGCCCGGGGCACAGACGAGATCCGCGCTCCCCCGGCCCCTCCGCACGGCGAGAGGCGGCGGCTCCTGGGAGAGACGCGCCCGCAGGCTGACGCCTCTCCTCCGGCCGCTCCGCCGTCGGGGCGGGCGGTGTCACCCCCGGCACCCCCCTACCCACGCCGCCAACAAACTTTGAGGGGGACGACGGCTACCTGGCCCCCAACCGGTGGGCACCCGCCGCCCGCTCCCGCCCCACCCCGCCCCGCGCCGTCCTTACCCTCCGCACGGCACCGGCCGCGTCCCCCGCCTGCTCCGGCCGCGCCGACCCCCGGCAGGGAGCGGGAGCACCGCCCCGCCCGGGCACCCCGGCACTGGGGAGCGCCGAGGAGGCGGTGCCGGCGAGGGGAAGGAGGAGGTGGGAGAGTTCTCCCAGTGGCTGCCTCCCCTTCTTCCCTTGCCTCCCCTCCGCGCCTCCTCTCCGACCACCGCCGCCCTCGCTCGCCCTGCTTAGGCGGCGCGCCGTGCTCTGCCGCCCTGCCGCTCCATGTGCCGCCCGCCCCCCCAGGCCGCCGCCCCCGGCCCTCCTCCGCCGCCTCCGCCTCGGCGCGGGGAGGCAGCGCGGGAGCCACGGGGCGCCCGGCGCGGCTCCGGCACACGCCGCCGCCGCGTCCCCCCCCGCCTTCCGCCCCGCTCCGGTCCCATTTATGAAGCCCGTCTCCCATCACGTGTCCGTGTGCCTTTTGTCCCGGCCCTGGCAGCGGCGGAGGCGCTCCGCACGCGCGGGCAGCGCCTGGGAACACGGGCGGCCGCGCCGGCTAAACTTCGCCCCGGGGGAGGGACGCGGGGACAGCGGGGGGGGGGCGGAAGGCGGAGGAGAGCGGGCCCCGGCCGCCCCGTCCTGCCCGGGCCGTGACTCGCGCCCCCGCCCGCCGCTGTCCCGGCGGTGGGGCCGTGGGCGATTAATCGTGATGAGCCCCGTCGTGCCGGCGCCCCGCCGAGAGGGGAGCGCGGCCTCCAACCGATGTGGCAGGCCGGCAGCACCTCCTCCGCACCGCGGCACCGGACGGCACCTCCCCGCCGCGGGGACAGCGCTGCCCCGCCGTACGGCCCGGTACGGCGCGGCCCGGCCGCTGTCCACTTCTGCCCGCCGGTGTTGAGGCGAACGGTCTCGAGGCCTCGGCTTTGGTGCACCCGGGGATTTGCAAGGGCTGGCGGCCGGTGGCCTCGGTCTGTGATAGCGCCCGCAGGCAACCCCCAAGGCTAAGCCCTCTCCCTGTGGAACGCCAGAGTTTTACTATCGTTCATTTCCCTTTTCCTGACTATTCCTGAGTCCTGCCTTGGGTATTTTGGGACTTACACGACTTCCCTCAGAAGTGCTGGGGAATCCCTCATCTCTGAGGGGTGAAATGGCTTCAACGGCCATGGCCAATGGGCAAATCCATGAAAGCTGGGCTTTATTCAACAGCTGATTCCTAAAGGCTGTAATATCCAGCTGGCTTTGCTCTGCATGCTTCTGCCTCTGCAGTGCCATAAATATGTATTTGCCTTCACACATATTAATACAGAATCATGATAAATATTTATCATTTGACATAGTACTGAATGAAATCAACTGGTCCGTCTACCGCATCCAGCCGTGGCACAGGAATAGGCTGTATTCCTCATTTCTCAGGCAGAAAAGCACCCAACTCTCCATGAGTGAGTGTTAAAGATTTCTGGTGGCTGTATTTTTCAGGGGTACTCAACCGAAGGTGTGTCTGCCATCTGACAGCGCGTTTTCCTCTTGAAGGTCTCTTGAGCTGGGCCCCCAAGGCCTGAGGCACCCAAAATCTCAGGGCTCCATGCAGGGAAGTGCATCTGCCAAGAAGCACTGACCCATTCTTACAATCCATTGTTTTCCGTGCATCTAGTCCCACAGTGGGCCTGCAAGATCATAATTACTGCCTATATTTTTTCCGCCGCTGGCTCTTTCTGATGGTAATAGTTAAATTAACAAGAAAGGAAATTATTTCAAAAGGCATTCCTGTGAGAAAAGTGGAAAAGAAAAAAAGGCTAACTCGTTTGTGCCCAGCTCTAGTTTCTGATATTAGTCAGTCTGCCTGGTCATTCGGAAGTAGTTGGTGGTATATAAAAAGAACTTTATTTAACACTGCAGTAAATCAGAACAGATTTCTCTTTGGCTATGTGTTTCAGAAAGTACTGGCTTCTCAGAGGGCTAAGACTACTTAATTCTTTGAAAGAGTCTGGTTCTTTTACTTTTAGGGTGAACCTACCAGGTTAAACTTCTCTTTCACGTGGAGGGGCACATCCCCATGGCAAAGGCAAGTCACGCCCAGTGGACATCACCGGATTAAAATCAGCTCACAGAGAGAATTTAAGGGCATGTGTTACTGCACATCCCGCCTCCACATTCATGGCTTGCTGAAGATCCCCATCCTGAACCGGGCGTTACTCCAATCTTGGGGTAATCCTTCTTTCTTACTCAGATGGTAAAGAGGGAAATTGCAGTGTTGAGCATGTAGCCATGCCCACACACAGAGGCTTTATTTTTTTCCCCCTAAAATCCCCCACAGTTGCTACTGCCAGTTCAGCCCACAAGCATAGCAGTTCCACTGGAGATAAGACGCCTGGGTGGCCAGAGGTGATTCAAGCGTCAGGTTCTCAACCTGCTTCATGGCAGAGCACCCTGTGACCCCTCCTGCCTTGCACACCCCAGCCACTTCTCCAGGATATTGCTTTTAATTTAGGAATCTGGCAAAGGGAAGGTTGCTGCAATCCTTTGACACCTGTTCCTAGTGGAGCTGGTTGGAAAACCTCTTAAAGAACAGCTTTCCACTGGAAAATGCAACCCTGTCAAAATCGAAACGCTTTGCAAACTTGTGTCGGTTGCACTCAAAATGTCATTTTAAAAAAGAGTAAGTGGTGGAGGGATGTTCCAACAGTGTGGGAACATCTCATTTTGACATTTCCAAGCTAAATGTTTCAATTTCTTCCTTCAAAATGGGTTTTGGTTTCAAAATATTTCCTTTTATATTATATATTATGAAATAATACCAAATTTGAAAAGCTGAATCACATGTTTCCATTGATCTGAAATTAATGTTCTCCAGAGCTTTCTCGAGGTAAAGAATTCTGCTATTCTGATCTGGAGCAAAATTTTAAATGCCAAACACCTAGGGAAACTAGAATATCTGAATTTTGTTGGGCTCTCAACCGCATGATGGGATTCCAGCACACATCCACGGCCACCTTTCTAAAATGCATGATTGCAAAATACTGAAAACAGTGGGGGGCTACTTGCAGTCTTGTCTTTACTCACACTTTATGCCTTCCTACCAGTCAAGAGAAAACTATTTAACAACAAAGATGAGGTCTGAAGGAAAAGCTGGGGGTAGACATAGAACCCAAGAGCAGAAGTTCTCCCTTTGCTTTTGATAGCTCTCAGTTAACATATCTCAAAGCAATGCATCAGTCAGGTGGCCACCCCCACTACTGTTGTGTCCTGGTTTCATCTGGGATAGAGTTAATTTTCTTCCTGGTAGCTGGTACAGTGCTGTGGTTTGGATTTAGAATGAGAATAATGCTCATAACACAGCGATGCTTTAGCTGTTGCTAAGCAGTGTTTACTCTAAGTTGGAAACTTTTCTGCCTCTCACAGCACCTCACCAGTGAGTAGGCTGGGAGCGCGCAAGAAGCTGGGAGGGAACACAGCCATGACAGCTGACCTCCACTGGCCAAAGGGATTTTTCATACCATAGGGCATTGTGCGCAGTATATAAACAGTGGGGAAAGTGGGGGCTGCTGCTCAGGAACTTTATTACTGTTATTGTTGTTGTTATTTATTATTATTACCCTTTCCATTTCTGTCCTATTAAACTGCCTTCATCTCAGCCCACAAATTTTGCTTTTATTCTTCCAATTCTCTCCCATCTCCTGGGGGGGGGAGGGTGTCAGGGAGTGTGAGTGAGTGGCTGTGTGGCTGGCTGAGGTTAAGTCACGACACAGCGCAACTGGAATTTCCTTCAGTTCTTGTTTCAGGAAGAGAAGGAAGGGGAGTAAGAGATGAGGTAATCCAGGTGATCCTGTGCTCCTTCTAAATCACAAATCCCACCAATTCTTGGCCTTTCAGTTAGATTATTATTTTTTTTTCAAATACCTGTATTTTGTATTTTAATGAAAAAGAAATTCAGTCTGTCACTTTATGAACGTTGCCTTCCATTGATGAGGCATGTTATTATCTATTTAAGTTGATCAAAGGTGCCTAATGAGTGAGCTTGATGATTTACTTATCAAAAATCCATAGAACAAAAGTGTTTCCTGCTGCTGCCTCATATAGGCTTGGAGGTATTGCTCACTTTTATGTCTTCTTCCATAGGTGGATACAACTACCAGACAAGACATAATTGATCTCCCTAGAGGCATTTGGAAGCACACTAGCTTCTAATGCTCTTACCCTGGGTCCTGTCCACAGGCAAATGGGTTTTCACAATGTTGTGTGGCAGTTTCTTCAATCATTTTTAAGTGAGAGGCAAGATTTGGTCTTATGTCTAGTTTCTGCTTCAGAAGACTGCCTGCTTCTCTCAAAGACTGTCCAGTTTAGAAGACTTTGCTGCTAGGATAGCAATGAGCATCATGGGTGAACATAGCCCTTCTGCCATTTCATGGGCATTAAATCTCTGGAAAAAGCTGAAGAGAGTCTTCACCATAAATACAATTCTGCCCCTGCGTATGTTGAGGGTCAGAATAGAAATTCCATTGGACAAGGAAGACAAAAGGTTGAGAACTGAGACCTTAAACCTTGACCTCCTGTGCTAGCCTTCTTTTCCTCAACCACAGAGCCTGAGGACCTGAGATCTTCTGGTGCTGCTGCAGCACAGACAAGTACTCCTAAGGCAAAAGGATTTTTCAGCTTTTCTGTTTTCTCCTCAAGCTATTAAACAAGCAAGATCAGATTGGGACCTGCTTGTTATGTGATGTTTTTCCCCTTTTTTCTGTAGTGAGAACTGCAAATTTCAGTGAGTTCAGCAAGAGCTCCATGAGCATGGCACTTCAGGACATCATGCTGTTTGCCTTTCTCTGCTGGTGCTCCCCAGGTGTAAAATGAGGATAATAGTATCTTTTTCCTTTCACCCCTCTCAGGCATTTCTGTTTAAACTCTAAGGTCATCAAGTCGAGAACTATCTCGTACTAGGAGTTTGTGAGCACCTATCACAACAAAGTCATAATCCTGTCTGTGACCTCCAGGCACTAACACATTGCAAATAATAACAATAAAAACTCAATCAGAAATGTTATTGTCCAGCAGTAACTTTACTGCCATCCAGCAGATGGAAAAAAACACAGCCCAGGGAATCACAGAACCCATGAAAGTGAGTGGGTTACCCTTAGGCTTTGCTAATTATCCAGCTCCATGTTTAGTCAAGTGTTGGTTTCCTGTGAAAGGGTTGAGATGCCAGTGGGCAGCCACTGGTTCATATCGCTGGCAAGGCATGGCAATGTCCTCATTTTGGTCTGTCCCTGCAGCACACTTCAGGCTGTTGCTCAGGTGTTTTTTCCACTGGCTGAGAGTAGGAGATGTGCTGCTCCTGTTATAGTGCAAATGCCCACCAGCTAGGAACCGACTGAGACCACCAACTCATCTCATGCAGCTCTCATACAGTAATGACTTGTTGTTGCTATTGCCCCTGAACCAAATTAAAACCAGCGATGCAGGCATTCAAGTCTCTGTCTCATCATTAGCTATCCCCTGAAGCTATCCTGTTCCCCAAATATTATTCTCTTCAGCTTCTTGCTTTGTCTTTCCTTTTAAATAGGAGTTGAGCAGTGATGAACCAATTTAGCTGCTGTTCTATGTAATTTAGGTTATGAACTCAATGAATTAAGAAGGGAGCATGCAGCACAGTTAAGAATACATATGTTTTTAAAAAATCTCAGTCTACTACTGATGATGTTAGCAGCCATACCAGGCAGAATGCGTTTGAGCTTAGTCTTCTGCTGTATTGATTTTTGGTAATGTTTTGCCTGTTCTGTTGTGGGTGGCACTGCAGGGTACTAACAAGGTTTCTTCTTTTGCTCTGATGGCAGCGATACCGTGCTGTATCACGTTCCTTCCACCAACTCCTGACAAAGATGACGGAAAAGGAGAACCAGAAGACTGGTGAGCACTTGCTACGGAGAAACCTGTGTTTCAAAAACAAAGGCTTTCCCAGATTCAGAGGCGGGGAATTGCTTATCTGACATCTGTTGCCTGTCACACATTTGCTGATGCCTGGGGAAGGACTATTAGAAATGTTCCTTTGGGATGAAGTCCACAGTCCCCTCCTCTTTCCTTTCTCAGTCTCCCTCTGGTGCTCAGGTCTCAGCTCTGGCACACAGGCAGGAAGCTGCTGTGTTCAGTGTGAGCCCATGACGTGGTGCTCCCTTTCAGAGCAGTGCCTTCTGGCTTCAGCAACTCTAATTGGCTCTGTGCTTTGAACCATTCAGCACTTTGTGCTCTGCTCACTGTGGCTTGGTATTGACTCACTCTTCATCTCAAGTCTCCAGAGCAAATGGCAGTAATCTCTTGAGCTTAACGATCATGATTTTGGAGTCTCTTTTTCTGCAGAGGTTGAATCTGTGGCTGCAGAACTAGGTAAGGGTTCATGAGCTGCTCCATGAATGATATATGCAGCTTCAAGCACCTGCTTTATCATTTCAGCATGTTCCTTCAGAGCTAAAAGATGTCTGAGGCACAGCAGTTTCTTTTCCACCATTGTAAAATCACAAAATGATGGTCCAGGTGGAAAAAGGTTGTCAGAGAAGAGAGTGAGTATACTATGTTAGAGAGGATGGGCCTCTTTGACCTTGGGGATGCTGCTTTTGAACCTTATTTTTTATATTTTTCTAACATAAAGGAAATTGCTGCCGCTCCTAAGTGATCTTTCAATACAGAGAAACACCCTCATTAGTTTTTTTTTCACCTTCTCACCTTCTTTCATTAAACCATACTCTTTACAGTCCCAGTTGAACAGCAGAGAACATTATGAGCTGACTGAAAAGCATTTTCCTTTGTTAACATGTTTTTTCATCATCAAGCAATAGAGCAGTAATGAGGACACAGATCATCTTTTCATTACAAATATGCATAGCAAGGTATAAAGAAAAGTGGGTTCCTCAAATAAATGAATAAATAAGCAAACAAAACAACTGCGTGGTGAAAGGAAGGAATTGAGAAAAACAGGATGACAAAGCTTTTTCCTGATGCTGTACCTTTGCTAATGTTCAGAGGCATCAAAGTCAGGAAAGTCTCCAAGTGATGGGTGCTCTGAATGTTGCATTTAATGGAAATAGGCATAGAATTGTATCTGCAACTTCTGTGGGATGCAAATCGATATCATTCATCAGTATGGCAAAATAAACCAACAAGTAAACAAACAAAACCCAACTGAAAACACAGCCTAAGATGACTCTTAAATAGATTGGTTCTTTCATGGAAATATACAGATTTGTTTTCTCTCTTGACTTTTGTTCGCATTTTCCTTGTTCCTACTAGATAGAAAAACAACCCATCGTCTCAGTTTTAAAATAGGGACCGTGTATATCAGTCTGTGTGGCATATATCTTCAGTTCCAGAAAAGAGAAACAGTTATGAGTTTGGATGAGAACTACACATTTTCTAGCTCAAGGTCATCTGGAGATGCAGCTGTGTGAAGGAGGCACTTTTTCTGTATATGTGTTTCTATGGCACTTAATAAATGAGGCTGTTACTTGAGGGTGAGGGGGAGAACTCAATTGCTATCATAATGACTGTAAAACCCAGCTATGATGAAAAGCACTGTAAGTATCAGTGCATAAGTGCTATCCCAGGAAAAGGTACACCACTCTGTCACTGCTGCAGAAGGGAAAGGGACTTGGTAGCTCATAATCTACTCTTCTTGTCACTCCTAACAGGATGCAGAGGACTGCAGTGGGTCTTTTCCTAACATAGCACACACTCTGGTGCCCTGGTGCAGCTGTGCTCCTGGGGTTTGCGTACTTACGGCTCCGCTCAGGCTCCCCTTCCTCCCCAGTCTGGGTCTTCCCATCAGTTTGCCCAGTGCAGGGAAGCGTAGTGAGTCTGGAGAACTTGCTTCCCCTTGCATTTCGTGAGAAACAAACAGTGACTCCAAAGTAGAAAGAAACGCAAACTTCCCCCTCTTCTTTTGTGCCAGCTCTCAGACTGTATCACAGCCTGGTCCTCAAGAGACAGTCTGGCTACTTCTATTGCCTCTGCCAGCTTTTTTATGCCTTTTCCACAATTATTACAGTTATTGTGGCTACATTTGTTCATATGGTCAAAGACTGCTAATGCCATCCCTTCCTGTCCCACAAATTATTCATTATAGTGTCATGCAGTACTCAGCAGAAAATGTACGTTGATGTGCTTGTTTTCATTTAATCAAACAATTTGGTCACGGAAGCACTGTCAGCTCAGGTTTTGTTATTTCAGAACACTCACCTTAAATCTTGTGCCACGTGTGTGATGGAGAGGTCACCTAGCATTTTCTGCTCTGTAAAGCAGAGGGGGTGTGTGGGTGTGCTTTACAACTGCGGGTTTAAACAACAAAACAAATCACAAAGCTCAAGCCCACTCAACATTTTCTCTACTAGGGCAAGGGGGAACTGGATGCTAAGAGCTGATCACTTCACAGGCCCACACCAACCCTGAATCCACTGGAAAACAAATCCATAGTAATGGCAGTGAGGTTCTGTACACGGATCAGCCTGGGATCAGCCCATGCAGCTCACCTTGCAGAATTAACATAAAGAGGAAAATAGGACAAACAGCTGGTGGGACCAGCATTTAGAAGAAGAAGCCCACCTGTCATTGTGTTTCGGCATGACCCCCTGCTGAGAAGAGTTGTTGTTTCTCACATCATTTTGTGGTTGAGAAGGGGGTTTTGGTTTCCAGAATCAATTCTCTTTATGAAAAAAACACTAAAAAAAGCCAAAATCAGGGCCAGAAGATGTGTTTTATCTCAAGGAAAATCAGCAACATAATGTTTTCCTGAGAGAGCAC
Source organism: Psittacus erithacus (assembly GCA_009867235.2). Taxonomy (NCBI): domain Eukaryota; kingdom Metazoa; phylum Chordata; class Aves; order Psittaciformes; family Psittacidae; genus Psittacus; species Psittacus erithacus. The sequence goes on from WYDI02030470.1 coordinate 54,972, forward strand.
TGTCTCGGAAGCATCCTCAATGGTTGGCTAGGGAAAGCTGACTTCTGGACTCCAACCTTGGAAGGAGATTCAGAAATAAAGTGTGCTCTTTTCATAGCTACAGAATATTTAGATTCGTAGCTCATGTTGCAGAATATTAAAAAAAACCCCAACAGGATCATTTAAGGACTGTGAAATGGACTAGATTATTTTATTATCTATGTTCCAATGCCCTTTTCCTGTTTCTGAGGCCTGAGCTTATCTTCTGCTCATCTGTATTGGCTCCAGCTCAAAGGGTCGTATAACCGGCTGCGTCAATAGCAGAGCTTTTAGCACCAGCACCAGGAGCCATCTTGGACAAATGGAATTGTGGATAAATTCTTCAATTTCCCCCCCTCCCTCAGCCATTTATAAAAGCTATTTTTATTAAAACCTTCTTGGGTACTTCTCCTGCTGCAGCTGGGAGACCATGTGATGATCATTTTCTATTAAACCATAGAAAAAAGAGGCAGAAGTGCTTTGTTTACTTCAGTGTTGGCTTTCATTTGTTTCTGCAATGCTTGTTTCCTTTACAGCGACCAAGAATACTAGAATGCAGCATAAAAGCCTTGACAGATGCTGCAGCAGCAGAATTTCTCTGTTCAGAAGGTATTTTTAGATGAAAAGGTGTAAGACACATTTAGCATGTTTGTCAGGGAACTGTTACTTGGTTAACTCTTTTTAAGAGCAACACAGAGACACCATCTATTTTAGACCATTAGGTTAGTTAGAAGGCTAGCCTGCTGGACCACACTTGTCTATTGTATTGAGTAAGAAACGAAATAGTATGGTGAGATATACTATTCTGTCACCACAAAATAGGGATATCTTCTCATTTCAGCAGTGGCGCAGTTGTGGTTGTTAAAGACAGAAGAGTCACAAAACACACAAAGCTTTCCCACATATTTACATTGTCTAAAATGTGAAAGCATCTTAGCCTGCATACTTACCCAAGTCAGTTTTCTGCTGGATCCAGTGCGATAAGATGACCTTAGAAGACGAATTTCTATAGCAAGGATCGCAGAATCAAATTCTGTTGTGTCTGATTTTTGTCATTTATGCAAGTCTATGTAACTGTGCCTTGCACTTGCTTTGTACTCTCCCCCCAACACACACACCTTCACCCCCTTTGGAATGGGTATTACTATGGAAACAGTTGTGTCCTTGCTATTGTTAAGGGCAGCTGAGTGACATCCAGAAATCCCGTATACCCGCAGAAAATTGTAATAGTAAATCATCCGACCAGCTATTCTTAGCCATTCTCTTTCTCATGTTAGAGAAGGATGATGTATAAAGGGAGATTATATGAAGGAGCTTTTTTCTCCTGGAAATTTATGACCGCTCAGCTGAAGCGTAAGTGTAAAGGTAAAAAACCAAAAGCGCTTCATGAGCTGCAGAACTAATGAAGCCTAGTTCCCTATGGATTTGTATCCCATGGCTGGATTCTCTGATGACTAATACAACGCTAGCCATCTGATCACATCTTTCTTTTAGCTGGGGCATTCAGAATGCCTTTGTGCTGTGTGGATTCTCAGGTATCTAATAACAATTGAGTTCAAATTGCAGCTTTCTGTCCATGAGAGTACTGACAATGGTCTGTCTCATCTACCCACACAATGGCTTTCATCAAACTTGCAGAAATCTAACATCTGAGATTGCTATACTTCCATCTTACTTGGATGAAACAAACTATCAACTTCAGAAAGTATTAATGGGGAACAGACAGACACAAAGACATTGAATATGTGATCTTGTGAACCTCTTTTCCTTGGGAGATCAGCCTAAAATTTTGTTTGAATTCTTGTTCCTTGTAATAATGTTCCTTTGCCCAGATTCTTTAGACTAGCAGGTGGATAATCCTGCTTTACTTCATAAGAGATGATGTAAAGACTTGTCAGTCTTTTTTAACACGTGGTTAAAAAGGGCAAAGTTGCAGCAAGGGAAGCTAAATATTAGGTTTAGATTTTGTTTTTTTTTTTTCTTTTCACATTCAAAATGCAGGCTGCCCAGAAAGCATATGGAGTCCCTGCCCTTGAAGATACTTGGAAGTCAGCTAGGGAAAGCCCGGAGCTGCTTTCTGTGACTTCTGCTTTGAATGGGGTCTGGACCAGATGACCTCCAGAGATCCCTTCTGATGTAGAGTTTCCATGCTTCTGTATTACTTTAGATTTCATTTCTGTAACCCAAGGAGAACCACAGTCAAGGTCAAATTCTTCAGGAACATGAAGTTCTGATAAACAGTGTGTGCATGCTGGCATGAGCAACCCTTTGTGAAAAAGTTCATATTTTTACCATCTGAAACAAACTAGAGCTTTTCTATTAAGCCTTCAGCATTTTCTGAATATTAATCTCCTCATTGTTTCCTTTAAACTGTGTGTAGTCACTATGAAGCTTCAAATTCTGTAAAATACTCCAGCTTTTGCACCTCCCTCTCTGATAAACTGGAGGATGCAATGCAGGCAGTAAGAACACTGGAGTCAGTGTCTCCTGCAGATACTTTGTGAAGTCACTCCTTTTCTTCTATAATTTTGTGTAGTATGCTCTGGAAAACTTGGCTGAAGTGGAAGAAAAAAAGGGAAGTATTATTTTTATGGAACACAACATTTTATAATGTCATTGCCTGTCTCAAGTGCAATCAGTCATTGAGCTGGCAGTGTTTAGAAGCAGATGAAAGTCTCTACAGATCTGAAGACGTAAATGTTCTGGACCCCCTTATTGGGAATATATGAACACAGAAACTTTAAAAAAAAATACATACAATATTATCATAAATGTATTTTTTTCTCCTTACTATTTTTTTTTTAATTTCCATTGACATTAGTGCAGTGAAAGGTGATGAAGTTGTGCATTACTAATGAGCCCAATGGCCATAATAAAACATTGCCAGTGACAAATCTTTCTGCCAGAAATTCACCTTTCCTTAGCTTAAACCTTCTCACCAGCTCCTGCAGCACTGTTCCTGAAATAATTGTGTGCTTCACTATTTATTGCTCACCTTGTGATAGCATGTGGGGGTCCATCTTGGAGGGCTGGAGAGAGCACTCTGGAAAGCAACAGCCCTTGCTTTCACAGCACAGGGCTTAGGAGCTCAGACCAGAGGCAACAGGTGGATACAACAAACAGCCAGAGGCAGTGCAGGGTGTCAATGGGGCAATTATGAACAGTGTGATAAGCAGCTGTCGCAGCACACCAGCTGCCTAGCACCCCGACATCTCTCACTGAAGAGAAGAAAGAAAGAAACCAAGCCACCAATAACTGACACCCCTCCCTGAGCCTTACTGACAAAGACGAGTTTAATTGGAAGTGCTATATCATTGGGGTTTGGTTACTCATGTCTTTTTTCACCCCTGCCCACTTCCCAGTGGATGTTGTACCCTTATTGTCTGTCATCTTTTGCACTTACGGCTAGGCTGTTCCACATGAGGACATGAAACAAAACTTCCCTGACCTCATCAGGAAGAAAGGGCAGATTGTAGATGTTGGGTGGTGGGGGACAGGACATAACGTGTTAAGGACAGGAATAGGAGAGTAATTTCTTCTGTAGTATAGCCTAAAACTGTGAGAATTTGCAGAGGTGAGGTTGGTAAAGATCTTGGGCACCTGAGGGAGAAGGAAGGGAAAAGAGTGAAGGTCCCATATTTGTGTACTGAGACACTGCTGTGTACCGAGACACTGCTGTGTACCAGAATGGGAAGACACTGTGGTCTGGTCTCTCAGTACAGGCTGAAGCCTATATCTACCCTTTAGGGTCATCACAGCAGCAAACTCCAAAATCACACACCAGGAGTGGTAGCCACCTTCATGTTAAGACAGCTAAACATACATGACTACTTGTAGGTGTCTGCATGTGGCTGTCTTGAGATCCCATGGTAGTCTGTGAAGACCCAGTCAATACAGTCAAGAGGTCATGGCAAGTGACTCAGGTGGCGCACTACTGAACACACATAACAACACAGCTCAGGTGCGATCCAGCCCTGAGCATCACATTTTGCCTACAGCCAGCCTTTCAGAAGTGCAAGACCTTCTGCAGGTCCTGATTATACCTGCTGCTCCAGGGAAAACCTCTCAGATATCGAGCTGCACCCAGTTTTGGAAACCTGGTCAAGCTCTAGGTTTGCAAGTTTGAGCTAATTGAATTAGTCTGCAAATTCCACTGACTGCACTGACTACCTTTCTGCTGACTTAGCTTAGGGATTTGGACAGCTGTGGTAACACCTAAATACATGTACATATGTACCAAAATGTGGGTGTCTTAATCTGGTTGTGATTCCACTTTGGCCTCTATTATAGCAAGACTCCAGACAACAAGGGATGAAAGTCATAGCAATTACTGCAAGGACACAGCTGTTAGTTTAGAAGTAACTTAAATTAGCACATGTGGAGTGCTCTGTGCCACTGCAGTAAATCAGCTTCCAGTACCTGGGCTAATGTGTTTGAACTTTGATATCCTCATGCTTGCAGTGGAAGTGCACTTGAAATTTGCTGGTCTTTAGGCTAATGTTGCTATTGAACCACCTTCTCCAGGATCATGAGGTTACTGCGCTTTGCAGGAGGAGTGTGGGTTAACTTGGCGATGTAACCTTGGGTTTTTTTAACTGGTACTGACTTACATTAACCATGTAAGTCAGGATTCAAACCCAAATGTCCTGTATTTTTCCTGCAATTTCTCCTGGGGAGAAGGAAGTTAAAAAAAAAAAGACGTGCCAACTCAGTAATGTTGTCAATGACTTGACCAGCACTGCTGTTACCGTGGAAGGTGTCAATGCCAGCTTTAAGATTAGCTTCAAGCTTAAACTAGCTTCAAAAATACGTATCAAAAGGAGAGAAAATGAGCACTTGATGATGCTGGGGGAAAGGTTAGTTCAGAATTGAAGAGCTGGGGGAAGGTAGAAACCCAGATCTTTAGTGTTGTGCTTTTTAGTAAGACTTGTGGTTCTTCTGCTTTTTTCTTGCAGCAGAAATGAGGTAGCAAATCTTTTAACTGCCTGTAGATTAATGAAGGACAAGCTTACCCTGCAAAGGAGTGTGGTATGATCTGCCCATACAACTATTTGTACTGGATCCAGAAGAAATACAGTATATCAATAAAGCACGGAGACAGAACCCAGTGCACATAGGCTTTATTAGGCATAGTGATGAACAGTGTGGCTACTTTGCATTTCTGACCCCAGCTGGTGTCTTTGCTGTGTAGAAAGAACCTTTTCAGATAACTTCATCATTAATTCTGAAGGAGTGTCTGCAGTAGGATCCAATGTAGACATAGCCAAAACTCTTACATGTGAATAATAATTAATATGTGGCATGAATACACACCACCAGCAATATATCATAATTTCTTGATGTATCTCAAAGTACATACCCAACACACAACCAATCATACAGAGACATGAGTAAATGTGGTTTTGGAAGAAGAGAGAGTAGTGATTGCAGGCTATTCGGGCATTTGCAAATTACTTGCAAATGTCAGCCAGCCTTTATTTGCATTAACTAATTTTCATATCAGAAATAAATGGATTTTTGATCTGTTAAATTAAACAAGTCTAGGGAAGAGAATAAAAGAAAGGAGAAATATTTGAAAAATGTAGTTGTGCGCTACCAAATCTGTGAACATTATGTAGGGATTTACAGGTCAGCTTTGAATTACTGGATAGTGAAGACAACCATTTTGAATTGTTTTGCTGAAACCCTCATAGAGCTTGAAAATAATTTAAGAAGGATAAAGGTGGTCTCAAAAATGATGCTAGAAATGCGCCTTCATATTTCAGTTTATAAGAAGCCTCTTAAAAATAACTCCCCATCCTTATTATTATTTGAAGTAGGGAGAACAGAAAGAAGTCTCTCTTAGAATTCAGGTAGGTGAAATTAGAAGCAGAACTTTACAGTCTGAAGATCAGGCTCTCAAAATGGCTGTCTTAGCCACTGAACTTTCATCAACACTCCTGCTACCTGCTGAAGGATGTTAGTTGATTGAAAACAAGCCAACTGTCATGGTTTAAGCTGAGCCAGCAACCCAGAGCCATGCAGCCACTCACTCACTCCCCACTTTCCTCCCCCTGCTCCCGGAGGGATGGGGAGGAGAATCGAAAGAATGTAACTCCCACAGGTTGAGATAAGAGCAGTCCAGTAACTAAGGTATAA
>WYDI02030471.1:0-81229 GCA_009867235.2 Psittacus erithacus
CAGGGATGGGGCAGCCACAGCTTCTCTGGGCAACCTGTGCCAGGGCCTCACCACCCTCACAGGGAAGAATTTTTCCCCAATATCTAATCTAAATCTCCCCTCTGTCAGCCCAAAACCATTTCCCCTTGTCCTGTCACTACAGACCCTTTAGGAAGCCCCTCTCGAGATTTCTTGTTGGCCCCTTTAGGCACTGGAAGCTGCTCTGAGGTCTCCTTGGAGCCTTCTCTTCTCCAGGCTGAACAAGCTATCTGAATTTGTGAAGAAGTTACAAAATAATTTTCAAGATGGCAGTGCATTCCCAAAGTTCAGTCTTGTGACCATGAAGTAAGAAATGCCACGAGGCTGTAGCTTGGGGCAGATGTGGATGTTCGTGTTGGCCTGTTCTGGGTCATGATGTCGTGTTCTGGTGGCTGCCCTGCTGGCACAGTGGTGGTGCAGCCTGTGGACATGGGAAATGAAGTCTGGTGATGGGCTTGGGAGGAGCCAGGGCTCACAGAATCACAGAATGGTTTGGGTTGGAAGGGACCTTAAAGCTCATCTAGTTGCAATCCTCTGTCATGGGCAGGGACACCTTCCACTAGACCAGGTTGTTCAAAGCTTAGTCTGGCACAGTGTAGGAAGGCTTCTGCTGCAAATGGGAAAGCTCTGGTGTGGTGGCAGCTGGACCGTGCTGCCTCAGGCGCAGAAAAATGTTTGTCCCCGTGACTAGGGTAGAAAACTGGCAGAACTTTCGTGGGTGCTGGATTGACTCCTGTAGCTCTTGACTCAATTCTGGAAGAAGTCACGTTTGTCATCTTCAGTAAGCGGCAGGTATGGACTGTAGGGGTGTGAAGCGATGTGGAGCACCTTGAATGAGACTGTCAAACCCCACTGCATCACTGAGTACGCATGCAATGCTCTGTGAGTTGTTAAATGTGCTGCAAACTCTTTGGTGTTGTATACAGTAAAATAATCTGTAGTTGGGACCTGTCAGTGTATGAGTGAATAGAACAAATACATATATTTAAAATACAGTTTTCTTCACAAAGGATTAAAAGAAAATTTGAAATAATTGAAGCTGAAAGTTAAATGTTTCAGATAAGCAAAATGAAATAGTATTTAAGCAGTGTTTGGCTGAGCACATGAAACCAGAGTTTGATACATCTGTTGTTACCAGTACTCACTTTGTAAGGAGGTAGGAGCCATTTTCATCCAAGTTACTTGTTCCAATCAAAATTGAAGGAACAAATAAAGTACTGAAAAAGAGGACAGTGCTTACTTTTCCAGTCTGTGGATTAAAAACTGGATGTGGAGCCCTGAGGTCATGAAAACAAGAAGTTAATGAATGGGCTTCCTTGCCCATCTTGTATTATTTCCTTTTTTCTAATGTGGTTTAAACGTACACCCTGTATTCATAAATGCAGTTTTTGTTTATATGTGGCATCAATGATCGTTATTAATAGGGAGTTTTGGAGGCGTTTTTTATGTATCACACTGCATTTGGACAGAGATCTAACATTACAAAAGGGCTCTAGATAAGCAGAGCTATAAACTCACTGAGATATTTGTATATTTTGGGTTAAGAAAGGAAATAAGTCTGGTGTAACACTGTGCTTAGCTGCTGATTTTATTTTATTCTTAACTTGTCAAAAGATGAGAATCACTTTTTCATTAAGAAGATCATTAAAGGGCACCGAAAGAAGGAAAAATAAAAGTACCTGTGAATGGTGAAGGAGTCTTTGTTGCAGTTAGGTTTCTTTCCTTGCTGGTATTGCTCTTTGGCTGCTGGTGGAGCGCGCAATGTTGGCTGCTTGTCAGTGCTGATGTCAAATATAAACTTCTAACTGTTGTGCAGATACATTGTTTACTGGAGGATTTAGTCTGTCAAGGACTACAGATTCCTGTAAGGCAGAATCCAAGGTCAGCTGGTGTTTGCTGAAGTGCCTCCTCTGTCTGCATCAGAGTTTTTCTGTTTTATTCTTCTGCTTTACAGTTCTTTTGTTCCCAAACTATTGGGTTTGGATTGACGTACACTCTCCACCTCCCCCGCTTGACTGCTGCCAGAAGTGGATTTTGGTTTTCGAAAATCTGAGCTAAAGCAGTTTGTCCATTTTGGAATACGAGATTACTACTCATTATGAAAATACTGGGGGTTTTAGGTTTTTAAGTTAAAATAAGTGGATATGGGAGTTACAGAGGAAGAATTGGTTTTGATAATACTGAACTATGGTCTACTGAAAATCATAGGCTGTGCATTTCTAGGGTTTTTGTCTTCCTAAGCTAAAGTGCTATGGCAAATGGAGGATCTACCATCTAGATAGTGATATTTGGGAAAATAGGAAATAACTGGGATGATAAAACAAAAATAACTGTCATTCAACTTATTTTGTTATGATTTCTATTTTACCGTTCTGTCCTACAGATTGTTAATGATGAATGAGTTTACTTTTCTGAGCAAAACCTACAGACACCTCCTTCAGTCCAGAAACTTAAGCTTGAAATGTTTGTTCCTATTAGTTTCAATTCCTGCCAGATGCTGGGTTAGCACTGAGCACGGTCTGAAGGCATTACTCCTCTTGTGTGCAAGCAGGGAATTGCCATTGAGCTGCATTACTAGGGGAGGCTTTTGGTAGCTGCCTATTTAATTTTTCCCCTGTTTCTTTTTTTTTTTATCCGGAATAAATGAGTAATTCAGTAATATCAGCTGTTGCTGTCTTGGCAGAATATAATGAGTAATTGAGAAGTTTGGAATGGGAAGTATGTCGTGTTGGGAATTTGTATTGAAAACAGGACCTTTCTGAAACACATTCATGCAGCTTCTTGCCCTGACGTCAGAATTACAGTAATTAAGTATTTAATTGCAAGATTTTGCTTTGTGCTGCTTTCATGCAGATTAAACAGTGACGTGGAGCTGCCCACTCTATAACTTTCATTTTGTCCACTTCAAAACTTTTTAAAGCTTTTTGGGAAGGGTGGTTATAAATGTAATAAGCAATTCGAGGAACTAAACGGCTCTAAGAAGAGTTTTCCCACAGCATTTGAAACGTAGTAATAGCAGCTTGTGTTCTGTCTCAGGCTTTTATAACCCATTTTTATTTTAAAATCAAATCAAATCAATACTGTTCTTTTAGAATGGGACATTGGTATTGTTGCTTTATACTTAGAAGGAAGAACTATGAAATCATAGTCAAGTTAGAATGAGGGTTTTTTTTAACTTGTTATTGTAAATAAAACCCAAAGTCATTGCTGATGGACCATTCAAAATAATCTTGCACTTCTAACATTTGGATGACACCTTTGTAATTTGATCAGTTGCAATGTGCTCCCAGCTCCAACCGTCTTAATTTCTTCCTGTCTAATGGAAGGAGAGAGGTGCCAGGGGTATGTATGCCATACAGGCTCCCTTCTTGGGAGAATGAAGGCAGCTGGATGGTCATCAGGCATGGAACTTGATGGAGCCACAGAGATATAACTGTTTAAATGCAGCACATGGGAGAAACCCCTGCGTTATTATCTGATATTAATATCTGTGGACACGATGCGGTTTCCTTAATCGACAGAGCACACAGCTGACTGTAAAACATGTCTTTTACCAGATGACTTTCACAAATTAACTGAAGTTTATTAGTGCTAACAGAAGGTGTTTGGAACCAGAATTACTGCTTATTTCACAAATGAGAAGCCAGACACTTGAGGTCCCAGGGCATCTGTTCAATAGCTTCTAGGGATTAATAGCTCTATCTATGAAAAGCCAGGCTGGCATGTCCCATCTTCTGCAGGTGGAAGTATGTGAGGTGAGTCATGGTTATCACTGCATCCCCGCAAATATTACTGGCTAAAAAGTATTACTTTCTCAAATCTCTGGTGCCCGTGAACAGTAGCAATACAATAATAATAAATACATGGATATCAGTGCCTTAAAAACAAAGAAAGGTGCTACTGTATTTGAGGATTTTTTTTTCCCAGGTTAGTGTTTTAAGATTTATTCACAAGTGCAAAGCAAGAAATGTATTTCATTTGAAAGTTAAGGATTTAACTTTCAAAGCGCCTTTCTCCAGGAGCATGTGTGTCTTGTGGCTCAGAGTCTGTAACATGCCTGAGGAGCATGCCTGTAGACAGAAGAGCAAGAATGTTATTTACTGAAGATGCAGCTTACCATTACCTGTGTCATTTCTTATTTTGTTGTTGTCATTTAAGAAGTAAAACCTGTACCAACAGACTGTTCTTCAAGCACAGATTTTGGCTAAAAAAATCCAATTGTGTTCTTACAAAAAAAAAAAAAGAAAGAAAAGAGGCATTTTAGACATCACAAAACTTGCCCAGAAAGAGGAGAGCACTCCTCATCACATTGTGTCACCTCCCAGCCAGACATCTTTGTATCCACTGACGAGATGAAGAACTGGATCATTTCTCCTGACTTGCAGATTTGTTTGGGGTTTTCAGCGTCAGTGGCCTGATATAGCATGATACCAAGAAGCTTTCTGAATAAATGATGTTTATGCCAGGTGAATTCACCTGATCTATGCTTCACACCAGTGATCGCCTTTGCAGATAACCATGGCTTGTGAAAGCATAAATGAGAAGGAAAAGCCAATCTCTTATTGTTCTCTGACCTGTTTCTGTCCTTTCCTCCTTATTGTAGCATTGGATTTAGACAGCTCCATTCACTCAGTGTGACTACCAAAGCTAAGTCAGATTTGTGGTACTGCACAGCTGGCATACTTTTTCCTTACTGAAGTTTTTCTTTCTTAAGTGGTACAGAGGTATTTAGCTGTACTGCACAGTTCTAAAAACATCAACAGTTAATCTCTTTCCTATAAACAGCAATTACTCCTGAATTTTTATGTATCTCAGTAATGTGAAACAATTTCCCCAGGTTTCACCATCTTTTTTATTTTTTAAACCCCTCTTTGTTCTGACCTGAAGTGGCCCATTCTCTCTACTAGATTGTTTCATTTCATCTTATTAATTTATTCTAATTCTATTACTAATTTATTATACTGCCTAATACTTTCAAAGACTGTTCTGAATTTAAAGAGTCAGCTACAGAGCTGTGTGCTTGCTTTGATGGGAAAGTGATAGAGTCTTCTGCCACTCTGACTTCTCGACTAAACAAGACTCCAGTGGCATGAAAGCCTGAGGCATGTTCTGCCGGATAACTCTGGCAGAGCTATGCCAGACCCTGTTGCCACAGTTGTAGGATTACTTCCATGGTCCAAGGTAGAACATGGGTATCAGTGACCATTCTACCTCCCACTGTACCCTGCTAGTCTTTGTGGCTTTGCCCCTAACTTGACTGTGAAAAGGTCTCGTGGGTGGATTCATAGTTTCTTGAGGGATTCATAGCAAATGACTGCACAGAAATAATGGTGTGAGAGGGTGGTGTTGGATTTCCACTGGTTTCTTTGCAGGGAACTGTAGTCTTCCTGCTATTAACAGAATAAATACTATCAACTTGGCTTCTCTTGAACACTGGTGTAAGGAAAAAAGCGTATTTCAAAGATGTTCATAGAATCATGGAATGGTTTGGATTGGAACAGATCTTAAAGCTCATCCAGTTCGACTCCCCTGCCATGGACAGGGACACCTTCCACGAAATCGGGATGCTGAAAGCACCATCCAGCCTGACGTTGAGCACTGCCAGGGATGGGGCAGCCAGCGCTTCTCTGTGCCAGTGTCTCACCACCCTCACAGGGAAGAACTTCTTCCTAATATCTAATCTAAATCTCCCCTCTATTATCTTAAAGCCATTCTCCCTTGTCCTGGCACTACAGACCCTTGTAAAAAGTCTCTTGAGAGTGGAGTACGGGGAGAATCTCCTCCCTCGACCTGCTGGTCACGCTCCTTTTGATGCAGCCCCGGACATGGTTGGTTTCTGGACTGCAAGCGCACACTGCCACTTCTTACAGAAGCCGAGTTCTAGTTCTGTGAGCAAAGGCCTTGAATGTGCTGTGATGAGCAGCTCCACTTAGTCCTCATGATCCCTGGCAGTGATCAGGCTGGTCCTGTGAGGGCTGCCTGTGCAGCACTTGCTTTCCTCTGGGGCTGGCTGTGTCTTTCTGGGTCAGCAGTGGAATCCTGTTTGGGTGCAAACTGCCCTGTGCCAGCCTTTCTTGGCTGTCTTGGATTCACTCAGAGCATCTGCCCAGGTTTCAGGTCTTGCTGGTGTGAAAGTTGCAGGGTCCCTGGTGTTGGTATGAACAGGGGGGTTTTGGCCCCTGCTTCAGCCCACTGTGACTGGAGGAGAGCCACACTGTCTAGCTACACAAACAAATGATGCTGGTTTATGAAAGGAGCTGCGAATAGTGTGCAGCTGATCTAAGCTGGTCTCATAGCTGACCCAGCTTTGGGCAGGAGGTTGGATGTAGACCTCTTCCAGACCACTTCCAGATTGAGTCCTTCTGTGGAAGTGGTTTGCATGGGATCATGCCTGTCTATTGGATGTTTGCATGTTACAGAAACAAGGATAATGTGAAAAACCTTTGAGAGATTTTTCTGTAGTTTCTAAAGATGCTCTAATTTTTTTTATTATTATTTTGCTATAAACTTATTCATATTAATCTCATTGCATTTTTTTTTCTTTTACTTTTTCAGTCAAAATGTTATGGCCAGGCTTTATTGACTGAAGTTTACAAGCATCTGAATTTGATCGAATCAGACTACTTTGGGATTGAGTTCCAGAACATCCAGTCATATTGGGTATGTACCGTTCCCTGATGAATTTGGTATAATAAAAAGATGGGGTGAATGTGGTTGCATGTCAGAAGTTTCATGTCAAAAGTTTCAAAGTCTGCTGGGAGCCTCCTGTAGGATTATCTCTTTCATTCATGTAAATCTGCTTTGCTCACCAGAGCAGCAACTAATAAAGTAGAGGTGAGGAATCAGATTCTGCTACTTGTTAAATCTTAAGAAAATGTATAAAGCAGTTAAGTGGTTGCTGGTGTTCCCACTTTTAGGGACATAAATAAAATCCTCCTTCCCTCTGATGGGGGAAACATAGCTTAAAGTGTAGTCCATGAAGCACTTACAAAATGGCATTACAATGTGTGATTTTAGTACTGTTCATATATATCTTCAGTTAATTGAGTCTTCAGTTAATTTCCCTAAAGAGTCACAATGAAGCACTTTTCTAATGAATACAAACTTTGGCAAACATAGACCTGCAAGCTTTTAAAATTGTTGATCTAGATAAATACTGACACTCTGTAAGCCTCCTAGTTGCTTATCCTGTACCATGCAAAGAGGACAATGTGGCTTCTAAACTAGAAAATGTTCCCAAAACTGTGTCCTTTTTTTTTTTTTCCCCTATTACTTTTTCTAGTTCTAGGGCTTGTATGCAGAAAATGTTGCTGAAACATAAAGAATGCTGATAGCATTTAATACATGCTGGTCTTGAGCCAAGGAAATACAGTAAAGCTTGTTTAGTTTCTATTTCTTCTGCAGAGCATCCGACATGTTTCTGCATCTAATAATGTTCTTCAGATCCTCAGCTCTCTCTCAGACAGAGAAGTAACTAGTAAGGACCAAACATAATTGTCTTGTTACAATTTATGGTTTAGAGGGATGGGGGAAAAGTTGAACATCCAGAATACTTTAGTATTAGGTTTATGGATGATTCTTTTTCAAGAACAGCAGTTGGCTTTCTTTAAGAATGTGCTTGTCAAAAGAGAACAAAATGTGGGAAATTAATGCTGAGTAAAAGTCTTTAAGCTGGTAAGTTAGAGAGATAGAAAGGAAAAAAAAAGTTGGACCCTGTCATGTTCTCCAGACCTTCCGTAGTTCTGTAGCCTGGCTCCTGTGCACAGTGTGTGTTTTGGCATGATTTCTGTCTTCTTGGCAGAGCTGGTGTGCTTTTGCTGACTTGGCTCTTCTTCTGTCCAGATGAGCTTTAAGCACAGGTCGGTGGTTTTTCTATTGATGCATGATAAATGTTAAATCAAATAGATAAGTACACTTTCTTAAAGCAAGGCAATTGTTGCCATACTGCAGTGAGGAAGAAATGCCTACTCATAAATTACTGCTTGTTTTGAATTTCCTTTTGATGTTTTCATATTGTATTCAAATAGCAATGTCAGTTTGTAACTTTTTCTCTTTAATTTCAGATTTGGCTGGAGCCTATGAAACCTATTATTAAGCAAGTACGACGTAAGTACTTTTTAAAAAGGAAGTTTTCCTTAATTTGCATCTCTTTTACATGGGTTGCTTTCACAATTACTACTTGATTTACTGGTTATGCTTCCCTGAAAATTGTACTTGGTAGGGGTGATAGTGGTTCCTGTTTGGGCATGCAAACCTGATGTTTTTAATATGTAGTATGTAGTGGGTGGAATGGAAACTTACTGAAGGTAGGCTTCTTTCTGTGTGATAAATATCTAGATAGGTTGGGTCAGCTGGTGTTACATTGAAGGGAAACATAACACTTGCTGTTTGTGAGCTTTTGTAAGTTGCGTTGTCTTATGGTGAAAAGAAAAAGGAATATTCTGGCTTATTACACCCATTGTATTGGAGGGAGTAGCATCTGCAGTAGTGAAATCCTGTCTGAGAGCTGATACACCTTTCAGAAGGGCTGAAACAAAGCTTCACTCAGAGGTTGCTGACGCACAGGGAATTTCAGTGGGGTGGGTATTCCCATGTCATTCTCAAAAACTCTCTCCATGTGCTCAGGAGCAGTTTCACTGAGAGCAGAGGTAGGGATTGCCCACTTAGCGCACGGCTGCAGCTTCAGAGTCCTCTTTGCTTTGGTTGTGAAATCTGCTTTTGCTCTTTTGCCAGGAGGATATTGCAATAGCAGTGCTATCTTTGCTTTATGCTACTCTAAAAAGTAGTGCAAGATGCACTTTAAAGACTAAAAATAATTGAAGAATACAGCATGATAGTTCTTCAGATGCTGAAAGATTAGATCAAACTTTCTTTTTTCCCCTTAGAACAGGGTTAAGCTGTTTGCTTGTTTTCTGTTTGTGTAGGACTTTGTGGAAGAACAAGACCAGGAGGGGTGTGATGGATTCCTACTCCTTTCAAAATCTTAGAATCATAGAATCATAGAATGGTTGGAAAGGACCTTAAGATCATCTAGTTTCAACCCCCCTGCCATGGGCAGGGACACCTCACACTAAACCATGTCATCTTAATTGAAAAACCATGTTCATCTTAATTGAAAAATGTTGAAAATTAGTACTGGGAGGTAGTTCTGAGTTACTCTTCTGCCTAAAACCGATTGCCAGAAAATAAAAATATCACCAATTCCACCTAGATTTTTTTTTTTATCTTTAATGTCATATTTTTAACTTTTAATGACATTGTTTTTAAAGAAAAGAGCTAAGCCACCTATAAAAGAAGGCTTTCTTAGAATAGGTATGTAATACTTCCACTCTATTCCCACCCAATTTCAACCCAAGTGCCATCTTTTTATATACTCCATGCAGTAGGCTTGCTTTGTTTTTCCAGTCCTCCTAGCTGGAAGGAATTACGTCTTAATCAAAAGGTCTGATAGTCTGCAATGTCGCTTGATGAATCTTTCCATATCCTCTTCTATACCATATAGATAGTATATATAAGTATATACCATATAAGTGGTACAGAATGGCACTGGGGAAACTTGACTTTAGATCATAGGCTGATGCCTGTGTGTTCCCTGATGGTGCATATGACAGTACATAGCTCTAAAATGGTCTAAAACCATGGGGATGTGCTAAAATTTATGACTACTCTTCTGCATAGTTGCAAATGGGGTTTTCTTGTTGTAAAATGTTACGCTACTGACTATTCCAAATAGTTACTTAGGATTCTGTTTAGATTAAAATGATAAATTAGTTTTCTCCCTGTAGGCAAGGTTGACAAGGGCAGTGTTAAAAATGGGAGGAAGTGGGTATTGATGGGCATGCTGGGAGCCTTGTGGAGCCAGCTGGGTCAGGCTGGACTTGCAGATTCAGTTCATCAACCACTCTGGTGGTGGTGGTTGGTGCTGGGAGAGTCTGTGGGATGTGTCTCCACCTTCCTCCCCTTGTGGGAGCTTCTCACTGCAGTGGTTTTGTGTGGAGTCAAGTTGTTGCTTTGAGGTATTATTATAGCTTTAGTGGTGCACTAGCCTATTTTTACAGCATTGAGACTCCAGACTTACTTTGGAAGTAGTATGGGTAGTTTTCAGAGGAGCTACCTACTGCATCCCCATTGATGTGGACAATTTATACCCCATAGGCCCACTATAGTTAGCTGGCAAGCTGAAAGCTGGCTAGACTTCATGTGTGTTTTATTTCTCTGCTTGCTGGAAAACATAATATGCATGTGGTTATGAAAGAGAGTTTTTTGTAGAATTGCAACCTTTTCTTACAGGACCAAAGACTACAATGCTTCGTCTAGCTGTAAAGTTTTTCCCTCCAGACCCGGGTCAGTTGCAAGAGGAGTATACTAGGTAAAGTATTTTTTGAAGAAGTTGATTTGCATTACTTACTGAAATAAAAGGAAGGTAAGGGCAGAGGGATGTTGGTATCTGTTGCTAAACAAAACTTACATTGAAGTAAGAGCAAAAGAGTACTTCTGATTAGTTAGTGTCACGGTTTTATCATATACATGTTGGCAGATGACCATTACCAGCAAAAATATTGTTTGAAACAGAAAGCAGTCCAGAATAGGGTTTGCCAAACACCATAGTGTCAAAGAGGCTGGATATAGAGGAAACACTAAAATTTGTAAACAGGACATATATAAAATTATCAGTACCTATTTTAATAAATGAGTTATCTTTTAAACTTCTGAAGTCCATACTTTAAGTATCCTACAACTAGCAAATACACTTTACTGTTCACCTTTTTTCACTGGTGTTCATCATGAGTAACATCTGCTGATTGCCAATTAATCTTTGGTAAATTAAGCAGAACTTAATCTACTTGCTAGCATCAGGAAACATGGATTGAAGTCTGTGCCTCTAACATGGACATTACTCAGGATTTTAGTGTTTAAAGAACTCATTTAGTGCTTCTCCCAGTTGTACTACTTTCAATTGGAATTCGTTTTAGAGATCTACAGAGGTTCCTTGTCATCCTTCAGACTTACTTTAGGGCAAAGAAGCATGATAATTGCTGTAATATGGTACAATTCTCTCTTTTAATGATAAATAATATCTAAATATTTTATTTGCTCCCAATTTTCTTATGTTAATTGCTGCTGCTTGTTAGAATTTCATTAGAAACACAGCTTTTGGGAACAGGAACTGTATTTTTGCCCATTGATGAAGCATTTTTTGTGGAATTCTGATCTGTGCTTAGGTCATCTGTGTGTTTCATAATGCTGTTAATGTTATGTGTACTTTATAGTAAGTGTATTGAAGAATTCATTCATTCATAAAAATATATTAAAATCAATTTAGGTTACAAAATTGGTCTTTACCAGCATACTTTCAAGACTGCCATGTTTTTTTCTATCCTTGTATGTTTTGCAGGCAGTTTATTACTTACACAAAACTGTTAGACAGAGGTCTATTCCTCTTTAACAACTTATTGGGCAATACTTTAGTTAAAGGAGTTTAGGAGTATAAGAAATTTAATTTCTTACTGTCTTTGTAGGCTGCTAACATGGTAGTCTTAGAAAATACAACCAGTGAGTAAATTAATTGAGTACTAGCAGAAATGCTTATTATTTTTCCTAACAGAATATTCGAATTAGTGATGTTCTTCCATCTTTTTCCAATCGATAAAATCACATGAAGTGTTAAGTTTCTTTCCAGCTAAAAATGACAGCTGTTGTTACTTCAAAAGTCAAACTTAAAAGCACAGTGCTCCTTCTGCTTCCTTGTTCCTGTGTGTTCTTTTATGCTGATAAATTGCATTGGGTTAGTCACAGGTTATTTAGTTTGATCTGACCATTCTTGCAAGCAAGACTTCTGTGTTACCTTGTTTTTGGAGAGAGGAAGAATTAGGAGATTCTGGTTTTATAAAGCCTTGCTCAGTCATTCTGTCATTCTTTCATATGGCAGGGTGGTACTTATAACTCCAGTACTTGTAACTCTCTCTCAGGTACCTGTTTGCTTTGCAAATCAAGAGAGACTTGGCAGAGGAACGACTGACCTGCAGCGACAATACAGCTGCTCTTCTGGTCTCTCACCTTCTCCAATGTGAGTATCTCAACTGTTTGGCATCAGGTGATGCTGCCATTGCTAACCTGAGTTAAGTAGCATACAGAATCTTTTGTAACTAGAAGCATTTTCTGTCTCAAGGATAATTCCTTCTCTGCATGTAGTAAACCTGTTGACTTTGAGCACTGGGATTCTCATCAGGGCTTGCTGTGGTGAAGAACAGCTGGTGCTTATGTGTAAGATCACTTTGGCTTTATGGAGACTGTATGAAACCAAACACCTTGCATGTTGTCTGCTTTCCCTGGCTCTGCAAACTGGGTCACTAGCATGCTTTATCTTCCCGACAGCTGCTCCCATCTGCCTCTGTGCTTCTTGGCTTTGTTTCTCACTTTCCCTGTGACTGGGGGAGATAAGCATATAGAGACTAGGCTGAAGTAAAACTAGACCTGTGCCAGGACAAGTTCAACAGTAGGATTGTCAGCAGCTTTCCTCCTTGCTGGGAGTGAAAATGGAAATGGGAAGCAATTAATTTGGAAGCTGTACGTGTTGCTGCTTGCTCAGTCTGTACATGCCTAAACACCTAAAACGTGGCCTTTAAGATGAGCAGATTGAAAAACTTGAATAGGCTCGGACACCAAATCAGCCAGAGCAGCTGCCAAATGATAGCGTTTACAGGTCTGTAACCTGAGCTGCAGAAATGGGGTTTTATGCCTGGGTTGAAACTAAAGCTGCACTGCTAAATGGTTATTAGTTATCTACTTCTGCATTGTAATATAATAATACAATTATAATAATATTAGTTATGGTGATTTCATTACAAGAGCAAATCTAAGTTGTCTGTGTGCTCTGTGAGCAACATGGTTAAACTTTGCTCATGATTTTCCAGCAGTGCAGTGTGGAGCTAGTGAGCAAATCTCATTGTCTGGCCTTGCTTAGTTTGCTTCTACTGTGCTAGAAAATCAGAAGTGAGAAAGAACATGATTCTTTTTAAGATAAGCTATTTTACAGAAGTGCCTTTCAATTTTCTTTCTTGTTTCCTGTGCTGGCTTCATTTTAAGCAGGATATTGCTGTGTTCTCTTAAAGAACAGCTGCTTTGGATGGGATTATTAATTCACATAGTCCAGTCTGCTTTCTATGACAGTAGTTGATAGCAGATGTTATGGGGATGCCCTCTGAAACAGAGCAAGCATGTGGCAATATTTCCTTTGCTTCATCCATCCTGTAATGTTTGCATGTGGCCTTTGTAAGTTGAAGATGGACTCTGCATCTCCTCAAGTTGCCCTTGATGAATTTTGCTTCCATGTATTTGTCTAACTTTTGAATTTGCTTACGTTTCTGGCATCCTTCCATGCTAATAAGCTTCACAGCTTAGTTTTTTGGGAGGTTTGTAGGATAATGTATATCCTTTTGTCTTTTTAAAACTTTTCCATTTTAATTTAATATTGTAACTTTGTATTTCAGTACAAGAAAAGTGTAAATAGCCTTTTAAAATGTATTTATTGGACTTGTAGTTTTTATATACATGTGCCATACATTCTGCCTGCCTCATGCTTTTCTTTCTCAAGCCAAAGACTTGGGGTCATTTCACATCTTATCAGATGGAAGGTGTTCTGCACTTTTGATTTGTGCTTTTTTCTTCTGTAAATCTCTTCCTAAATCCACAGCATAATTTCTGAAAGGTGTGGATATGTGAAGGAGAGACCAAAATTCAAGATGTAGGCTCTGTGGGGATGTACAGTCACATAACACTGCTTTCTCTTTTGCCATGTATTTATTTTATACAATCCCTAACATGTAATTTGCCCTCCTGCCAAGTAAGCTTGTTCATAACTATTTTACATCTATTTAGAAAACTTAAATTGAAATATGCTGGCTTGGCATGAGATATCTGTAACAGAGAAATGTTCAGACCGCCTCGCAGGTCTTCTGCAAGTCTCACATCTTTGACTGTAAAGAAGTCAAAGTATGAATTTTCCAAACAATGTTGAAATGCCGCTGTAATCCCCAGGAAGTCTGCTTGGGATAAATGTGAATGTTTTGTAAAATGAAGCTGGATACAAAGTGTGATGCACAGATTTGTAGCACTTAAAAGAAGATACATTCTGGCTTTTGGGATCTGTAATTCCTTACCAAGTATTTTCTGTCATTGTTCCTTTTCATTTTTTCTTAGTATTGTAACATGGTTTTGTTTTCTGTAATAGCTGAAATAGGAGATTTTGATGAATCAGAGGATCGAGAACACCTTAAAGCAAACCAGTATTTTCCAAACCAGGAAAGAATTGAAGCAAAGATTCTGGAGTTCCACAGGAAACATGTGTAAGTCAGAATTAATGTATACCCTTACCATATACTTCTGACAAGCGGGTGGGGCTTCGTGGGGGTTGAGTATGCTGCACAATAGGATGGTGTTAAGGTTGTGTAAGTTAAACACCAGTTACATCTAGCAAGTAAAGTTGGATCTAGTGATAGTTACATAATTAGGACCAAGTTGTTGGGCAGTAATTTTTCTCAAGTAATCTTTTCAGTTTACCTTTAATGACATACCACAGAGAGCTATTGTGAGCTTGTAAGAATGGTTTTAGGCAAAATCATTCTTCAGAATATCCAATCTACATTTTAAGTTTAGGTTCAGCTTGTCATCAAATGCATAGGCCTTGCTTTTTTCTAAGTTATTAAAAAACAATTGCATTGTACTCATTCTGTGTATTAAGCGTAAAGAAGATGTAGAAGGATGGAGGGAGTGCTAAAGAAATAACTTTCATTAGAGTTTATGCAATATCTTATCTTACAGCTGGAGTGTTTTTTAAGTAAGTTTCTTAGGGACAAAGAAACTTTTTGCCACAAATATAAAATTAATTTCAACACACTTTCAGGAACTGCATAAATGAATGCTTTATTATTTGAAATGCCAACTTCTTCCACTGCACATTCAATGTATAGTAAGGTCATGCATTTCACAGTCTAATCTGGCTGGCCTTAAAATGTGAAGACCTACTCAGTGTGTGCAGTGTAAGTAAGTAAGTAAGCTTGGTAAGTAAGCAGATTTGGAATAGACAATCATAGAATGGTTTGGGTTGGAAAGAACCTTAAAGCTTATCAAGTTCCAACCCCCCTGCTTTGGGCAGGGACACCTTCCACTAGACCAGGTTGCTCAAAGCCCCATCCAAGCTGGCCTTGAGCACTGCCAGGGATGGGGCAGCCACAGCTTCTCCGGGCAACCTGTGCCTGGGCCTAAGCACCCTCACAGGGAAGAATTTTTTCCTAATATCTAGTCTAAATCTCCCCTCTGTCAGCTCAAAGCCATTCTCCCTTGTCCTGTCACTACAGGCCCTTGTAAAAAGCCCCTGTCTAGATTTTTTGTTGGCCCCCTTAAGCACTGGAAGCTGGTCACACTCCTTTTGATGCAGCCCAGGACATGGCTGGTTTCTGGGCTGCGAGCACACACCGCTAGGTCATGTTGAGCATCTTATTGACCAACACGCCAAAGTCCTTCTCCTCAGGGCTGCTCTGCCCAGCCTGTGTTTGTGCTTGGGATTGCCCTGACCCAGGTGCAGCACCTTTCACTTGGCCTTCTTGAACTAAATGATGTTTGTTTGCACTGTCCCACTTCTCCAGCCTGTCCAGGTCTGTCTGGATGGCATCCCTGCTCTCCAGTGTGTCGGTCACACCACACATCTTGGTATCTTTGGCAAACTTGCTGAGGGTGCGCTCAATCCCATTTTCCATGTTGCCAACAAAGATGTTGAATAGCACCAGTCCGAATACCGACCCCTGAGGAACGCCACTTCTCACTGATCTCCATTTGGACATGGAGCTGTTGACCACAACTCTCTGAGTGTGACTGTTCACTGAATTCCTTATCCACTGTTTGGTCCGTCTGTCAAGTCCATGCCTCTCCAGTTTAGAGACAAGGATGCCATGCAGGACAGTGTCAAATGCCTTGCACATGCCTAAGTAGATGATGTCAGTCACTATTCCCTTATCCACCAGTGCTGTGGCCCCATCACAGAAGACCACCAGATTTGTCAGGCACCATTTGCCTTTAGTGAAGCTCTGTTGGCTGTCACCAATCAGCCCCTTGTTGTCCATGTGCCTTATCATAGTTTCCAGGAGGATCTGCTTTATGATCTTGCCAGGCACCAGTGTGAGACTAACAAGTCAGTATATGATGCTTGTGGAAGGGTAGTCAACCTGCAGGGAGGTTCTGTTGTAACCAAAATACTGTTTGGAAGATCAGGGTTTGCATTCTGTATTTGCCACTGCTTTTAAGCAGACAGTGTTAATGTTGCTGAGAAATTCTTGATTATTCCCAGCCATAATGGCCCTAACGTTGCTTATGCAGTTCTTGGAGGCAACAGGTTACATTAAGATAAAGTGTTTGATAAAATGGTGACAGAGGTTTGATTTCACCCATTGGTTGTAGTTTTGAGACCTTCCATATTAGGATTTAGCAATGTGAAGTGCTTTTATTAGTTGTGAATATCCACCTGCATGGTTTCTTACACATGGTTGTGTGTTTAAATCCAAGTACTATATTAGACATCTAAATTCTCCTTTTGCTCTGGGATTTTTGCTGACTGACTTTCTTTTAAGACAGGACAAGGAGGTTATTCAGGGCAGCATCTGTGTTCAAGGCTAAGAAACATACTGTGTTATTAGAAAAGCAGTTCCTCAGAACTTCAATAATTAGCTTCTTTTTATGATCACTCATTTTCAGTTGTACTGAACTGCCAGTACTGATGGGATTTCAATTTCAATTCTTGATGAAATCAGGTGTTCATTACTTTTTTTTCTGCTTTTGAACCTTTGAGTTGCATGTGGAAACAGTGAAGGAACAAACACGTTGTTTTGAAGTGATTTTGAAGTGAAATAAAATGTATGCTGGGACTCTTCACCTTAGGAGACAGTAGCTTGAGAAAGGAAACCACTAATTTCATAGAAATATTTCATTATTTTTCTCACGTCAAAAGAAAAGTACTGAAACGATTAGACAGTGACTTCAAATGGTTAAAAGAGGAACATCCTTTTCATACAGCTCGTAAGACCATTGTGAAACTTACTGGTGCAAGATGCTGTGGAGTCTAAAGGTACAAATGGCGTCATGAAAGGTTTAGACACCATCATGCAGTACAGGCTGATGGCTTTAAAATTTGAGAAGAAATGTGATTTTTGTAGTTCTGGGATAAGCTACATCCAAACCATCCACAGAACAGCCCTTTGTTAATCACGTGCCTGGATCTGATTGAGTTGCTTTTGCTTGTGGGGAATTTTCTTGGCTTCCTTTTCTTGATGGAAAGGTCGTGACTGTCTCCTGAGTCAGTCAGGGGCTGGTAATTCTACTAATTAGGGTCGAGCTTTTGTTTCAAACAAGTTACTTCTAATTGTTCTTTACAGTAAAGAAAGCTTGTATTTTTGCCTGTCAGGAAGAAGTCAGTGGAAGGTTAATACAAAAAGATTCCATGTTTTGTATGTGTACTTTTCATTAGTTTAATGAGAATTGCATCTAACACAGCCATGTTATTAAAATGATTGCAAATCTTGTTTTAAGGCAGTGTTTTGGAAGTGTACATTCAAACCATTTTAAGATTAAAAGCTGACGTGTGTGGTTAGAAATGGTTACAACAGAACATTAGCAATACCTGAGTACCTTGAACTCATGTTTCCAATCGCCCCGCGCCTTTGGAAAAATTTTTGTTAGAGAGACGTAATTTTGGAAGCACTGCAGTCCTAAAAATAGCTGTGACTTCCTTACACGTCTCCTCTTGCTTCCCTTGCCCAGGGAGTATTGGCCACCCTTTTCCATTTTTAGTAGTTGTGAAGGTCCTGTGTTTTCTCAGAGCGCATCCACATTTTTTTCCCTTGTTTCTGTTAGAAGGGGCAACAGGAGCATGGACCTTGGGCGCTTGCCTCCTTGGTGATGGGCAGTCCAGTTAAATGGACAAAACACTCCTCGTTATCCCTGTGCATCATATTTCTATTTTTTTGTTTTATTTTTATTTCCTTCAGTTGGCATTATTTCCCCACTCTGGCTTCAGAAGGCTGGTGTTTTCTTCCACTGCTGATTGCTTTTGACAGAGACTTCTTATATAAACAGTCTCCAGGGATAAAAAAAAACATTTCTGGTAGGATGGCTCATCTCTACATCGTGACTGCATCATCTTATTTCTGCCTCAGTTTTCCTCCTAAGCAGCCCTTGCTTTGCCTTGAACACCCTTACTCATACACCAGTGTACAGGGGGCTTCTGTGTTGTATCAAGCCGGCAGCTTCAATGTGACTTTCTGCTAGAGTTGCAGCAGGAGCCTTCCAGCGCCGTACGTGAGTTGGGGGAGCAGGAGGATGTGTATGGCTTTGCAGAGGGTGTTCAGTCCCTTTGGATGACGCTATGGAATGTATCTTAACATTAGAAAGTTTTGGTTTGATGTTAATCTTTATTCTTTTTATTGCTTCACTGTAGCTACCATTAGAAATGGTAAACCTGAAAAAAGAAGAATGTGTGTATCCAATACAGATAAAATACATCTGGAATTTTCATTCATAAAGATGGGAATTGAATTTTTTGTTAAATATACCTTTTTATTTCTTTCACTTTTACAAATACTTTAATTCCACAAATACTGAAAGATGAGGTTTATATTTAAATTTGCAAAGGTAGTAACAGTAAACAGGATGAGTTATAGTTTTGGTATAGCGCATTACCTGGTTGCTTCAGCAAAAGCCTGAATTAACTTTACTGATTTTATTTTTGTAGTTTATAAAAGGAAGAAAAAGAAAAAGTAGTTTATAGTTTGAAGATGGTGTATTGGTGGTGGTGCAGTTAAATCCTGGCACCCCGGGCACTCAAAATGCAGTGTTTACTGCCTTCCTGCGAGTTGTGAGAGTAGAATACTTGCTTCAGGGGGAGTGTATTCTGGAATTAAGGATAACATGATCTTCTTGCATTCAGATGGCTGTGGGGTTTTTGTTTGTGTGTACACAGATAAATCAGGAAAGAAATTGAAGGCTTGATAGATTTATGTTTACCTTTACTGTTATCCCTCATGTCCTGTCGCAGCTTGTTAGCCTAGTTGTCCGTGATTTAAATTCTTTAAATTGCTTGTAAATTAGAAAAATGATAACTTCAGGTTGCTGTGTAGTCTGAACAATTTCTACACATGCAGTGTTTGACACTTTATCTTTAAACTTCTCTATAAATCACTGGTTTTAAGTGTGTAAATCACTTAACATTTAACAGCATTTATTTTGAATCCATTGGCACGCGAGTATTGCAGCACACAACCGGTATTTATCTAAATGTATGTATGTAAGGAGCCTTTAAACTAGAATCTATTGCATTGACAGCAGTTTTTGCTGGAAAACACCCGCAATCGATAAGTTTGTTGTCCATTGACCTGGGGAAGATTAAGTAGATTTATCTGCTTAGTGGATGAACAAAATTAGACCAGATTGTTTTCAGGCTGGTATGTGCAGCTTAGTCGGCAGCAAACATCTGAGGGTAATTACTCTGAAACTCTTTCTCCTTTGTAACTGTTTGTGGTGCAGGGTGTGTGCCCAACATTGCTACCAGCTTTCCCCAGTCAAGGCTCTTCCTTCTTTGGTAGGTACAGACAGGTCGCGTGGGTAAAAACACTCTTAAAATCTGGGTGGTTTTTTTAGTTCTTTCTGAGATATGCTGTGCTTTGGCTCATATCTAATGGAACATAAAATAGCCGTCAGTGGTTCTGCGTCACTTATACTTGACTGTTTATGAAGAACTTTTAGTACTATATGGCTCCAATTTTCTAGTCACCATTTTATCCTAATTTTTGTTTCCTTTCCCTTCCCAGCCTTCGGCAACCTTAGCATCAGCAGCACCCTCTTTAAAAGACAAAGCACCACTTTCATTCTTAATGTCACTCTTTTCAGAAGAATTACAGCAGGAATTAGTGTGGGTGGAAGTTACACACAGTGCTCTTGAGTGTAACTCTAAGAAGCTGTGGCCAAAATTAGTATCTATCATCTACCTTTCTTATCTTATATGCGTTTAATAAACAGGAACCATGGTATTTGAGCTATTTTGATGCAGGTAAGGAATCTATGGAAGAAATTACGTTAGTAACACGTAAAGCCAGTAGAAAAACGCGTTCCAGCATTTCCCATTTCAGTAAGAGAAGGTGAAATCTGCTTTACTAGTTTAAGCTCTTCAACATATAACCAGTTCATGTGGTGGTAACACTGGCAGAAATGCAGCTACAAGACTCTTTATGTAGTCTGGCAGTTCTTTTTCCATTCAGAATCAGATTTTTGTTCCTCTGTGTTCTTTGCAATCCCTTTATGCATACATGGTCATATAACACTGACGTTTGGGTAGGTTGGCATATGGGCTGAACTTGTAAAGGTAGGGACTTCGCTGAATCCCTGCTTTCTGCAGTTGGCAAAATAAATTTTGAATTTCCTGTTGTAGTATTTTAGATTAGTATTTTCCCCTCCAGAATGAACAAGGCAATAGAAAACTGTTGAAATCCTGTCATGAAGTGTATGTCCATTCAGGCATACTTTCTCAGTCCTTTTTTGTGTACATATGAGTTGTAGTCTGAGGAGCATTTTACAAAGAATCAAAGAAGGGTTGTTTCTGCTAACAGCTCCCATTTTTAAAGTGTTAGCATACTAAATAAGTTTCATAATTGTATTCCTATATGCAGTTAATATGTATTGTCATCATCCCTGTTTCTGATAAATTCAAATGTAATAATCATTCACTTTAACATTCTCAATTTATATTTTAATCTATATGGAGCAAAAAGGTTGTTTAGTCTGAAAAATGACTATAGGTAAGTGGGAGGTATTTTTTTAAGAAGCATGCCTAGAAAAGCAAGTCGGAGTAGCAGGAAATTGTATTTAGTACCGACATTATACTTGGCACTACCTAGGAGATGAAAATAGATCGTACTACGAATAGTTCCTCGTCTGTTTTAATGAAATGACACAGATTTATGGAAGGAAGGGCATTTCTTGGAAAGCAGGATTTTTAAACTTTGTCTTTCTGCAGGATCTAATCTGATTTCAGTACTAACTGGTTGTAAATAGAGTAATAATTTTTATTCCCCATGTCTTCCTTGTACCTTACATGCTGATGCACTTGGCAATGCAGGAACAATTCAATCAATGCACTAGAGTAGGTGACTCATGGAAGAAACATGATATTTATTATTTCTGATCATTTTCAGTGGAGCTGCAGGGGTCACTTAATACAACTGTGGCTGAAGCAGTGTCACCAGTCCTAGTGTCCTGGCAGGTCCCGTGCTGCTTGTGTTCCTTGGAGTTAGCAAAGGAGAAGGGTCACTGGCTATAGCTGGTTCAAGTGAACTCTATTCACATGGGCTCTCTCTTCTGTGTGCAGGCTCTGCTGTCTAGCTTCAGTTCATGATCCATGGCCACCCCTCCCATTCCTGAGCACCAGCTGAAAAATGCACTATCATCCAGTAAACTCCCCCTCGTGGAAAAAAAAATGGGTGTGGAGGGGTGGGGAAGGAGCTGTTTTGTCATGCAGGAGAACAAAATGTCAGTTGTTTGATTTCGGCAGACTTGTGGAGAAGTAAATGAAGGCTGAATCTGTGACTTGTGCGAGGCAGAGTCTGTAACAGTCACTGTATTGATTGCTTGGGCTTTGTGCACACTCAAAGAGGAGGTGCTCCATGTGTGTACATCTTCCTCCTGTTTTCAAAGGTGTTTCAATAGCAGATGGCTTCATTTTTAAAATCCTTCTTTGGATTCCTTGGCAAGGAGGAAATTACACAGCCAAAGACTGGGGGAGCGCATTGCACCCGGTAGTATTAGCGTAATAATTCTGATGCAGTCCCGAAACCCCACCTGAAAGGGGTCATTCTGTTGCAGTATTTGTTATGTTTCTATTGTGCTGGGTGTGCAGCTCTTTCATCTCTCACTTTTACCTGGTTAATATTGATGTGTATGCAAGCAAGCAGAAGAAGGAGCATTGTGGAATGAATTCAGGTTTGTTCAACTTTATTGATTCTAAACTGAAAAAGCTGTAGGCTAGTTAGTTATTTCAGTGCCTCTGTCTGTGGGATGCATTTTAGGTTGATCATCTATCATTGCATATTGTTCCTGTTACAAAAGTTTTGGTGTAATACTCAACTTGGAGTGAAACTGCCCAACTAGGTGAGAGAGAGAATTCTCATTTGGTGCCAGAGTTAAGGCTTAAGTGCATTAGCAAAGTTTGCAATATTGCAGAATCAGATTGTTCTTAAAACTTTCTTTATTCTTCTTCCTCACTATAGGGGTCAAACTCCTGCTGAATCAGACTTTCAAGTGCTTGAAATTGCTCGGAAACTGGAGATGTATGGCATCAGATTTCACCTTGCGTCTGACCGTGAGGGCACCAAAATTAATCTAGCTGTCTCACACATGGGTGTGCTGGTATTCCAGGTAACGTGGGGAGGGCGGGCTGTCAGCCTTTCCGTTAGCACCTCTTGGGAGTAAGTCTCTCATTATAACTTCAGGTGTCTGTAATCATTTTTAAACACAGCGAATTTTTATGGTTAAGGGAGTGTCAGTTAAGCCACCCAGATACTGTTTGGTGCAGTTTGTTCTTGTTGATGCAGAGAGAGCAGTATCAAACCCAACAGTGACAGCAAAGTAGAAGGGTTTTTGTTGCCTGTTTGAAAGTTATGTATGTGTTCAATGAAAATCATCAGTTTGTTTGGTACAGCCCTTGAACTCAAGTCTGTAATTCTGGAATTTTGGTTCGATTTCCCTTGTTTTAATGTTACAGTGTGGTTTTGCTGGGATAGCGTTGCTCTTTGTGTATAGAACTGCTGTTTCATTGAAGTGATTGGGCCAGTTAGAATTACTGAGTTTGCTGTATTAAATAAGCAACTCAGTGGTCAGAGTTCTGTTTATGAATGTGATTGTATTATTTTCCTTCCCCAGAGCACACAAGACAGCTTACCTACTAAATATTTCCTTTTGGATGCCTATTCTCTATTCATTTTGTGTCTCATGTTCTCTTGTTACTCTGGGTCTGCTTCTCTTTGGAGATGTATCAGGAGCTGCAGTTCCTCTCAGTCCTTCTCAGTGGCCTGTCAGCCCTCCAAGTTTTCCATCATTTCAGCTCATTTGGGTCTTTCTCTTGAGCTCCCATTTTTTCTCTTCCTTTCCTTACAGAGAATAACAGGAGAGTTGCTGCGGTAGTGAGTGCTGACAGGGTCCTTCCCTGAGGCTTTGAGAGTCAATGGTACAGAGAAGGGATATCTGATGTAGCACAGCAGGGTGAAGGCAGAGTCTGGTTTTAGCCAAACAAGCAGGCTTGTGAGCAAGGATTCCTTGCACATTTGGCAAGTACTCCTCCATATATTCTACTTCTGAATTATGAAAATCAGCTTGGAGGAGGGTGTCTACAGTTCTGTCCAGAGGAGAAGAAAAGCAAGTGAAATAAATGAAACCATCTTCCTTGTACCATAAAATATCCTGAATATTGATGGGATTGAAATGTTCCTTTGCCATCTGGTTTCCTAGGTTTTCATTCAGTTTTCTAAGTGTCTGCACAGACATCACGCACTTGTAACTGTCTTTGTACTGAAAGATAAAATCACTAAAGGGAATATTGTCTCTAGGAAACGAAATCCAGTAGAATAGACTGGGGA
Organism: Psittacus erithacus; assembly: GCA_009867235.2. Classification (NCBI taxonomy): domain Eukaryota; kingdom Metazoa; phylum Chordata; class Aves; order Psittaciformes; family Psittacidae; genus Psittacus; species Psittacus erithacus. The sequence goes on from WYDI02030471.1 coordinate 23,688, forward strand.
GGGTAATGTGTGTCCGCATGCACGTCTGTATACCCGCAGAGCAGAGATTTTGTTTGTTGCTCTTAGAAACTTTTGCCAGCTTTTAATTGTTACCATTTTAATTCAGGGGAATACGAAAATCAATACCTTCAACTGGTCGAAGGTCCGTAAGCTAAGCTTCAAGAGGAAAAGATTCCTTGTTAAACTCCACCCAGAGGTCTGTGTAAGTTTTACTGTAATAGTAGGCTGGTCAGTGTTGAAAAGAAATACATACGCTTAATTTTATTATGGAAAATTCTTGAGGTTGAAATTCTATGAAACAACTTCAGTGGGGCAGCCATGGCTTCAGTTTTCAAGTAAAAATCTTCCTTTCTCACCCTATTCTCATCTTAGATATATTTTTGTGTATCAGCCTAAGCTTATCCTTGACATAGGCATAAACCTGTATAAATGTAAGATAGAAAAAAAAATTAAAGCCAAGTATTTGGCGCATCCTGTCTCAGTACTTTTACTCTGAAAAAAGTTGAGCCTTTTTATTTGTACCTATTTGTTCTTTTCCATTTCTCCTCCATTGCCATTTTGTGTGCTACTTAACTTCTGTGGTTTGTTCCTAGGGCCCATATCAAGATACGCTGGAGTTTCTCTTGGGAAGTAGGGATGAGTGTAAAAACTTCTGGAAGATCTGTGTTGAATATCACACGTTCTTTAGGCTCTTTGATCAGCCAAAGCCAAAGGCTAAAGCAATGTTATTCACCAGAGGGTCATCGTTCAGATACAGGTAGGGAGAAACATAGCAGTTTCATTAAAGCTTGAATTCTTTATATCTTAGAAAATGAGATCAAAAAGAAAAAGCATTCTAAAGTCATTCCATCTGTCATTCTCATCCACTGTGTTTCATAATGCTTGTACTTTTGTTGGGTTCACAGCGGACGAACACAGAAGCAACTAGTGGATTATATTAAGGACAGTGGGATGAAGAAAACCCCATATGAAAGGTACATACAAATACTTTTTTAAGGTGAAATGTATTTGACACTTTCATAGTGCCTTTGTTTCTTAAATGTCAGTGTTTTTAAATGATGCTTGAAGGCATGTTCATTGGTTGAGTTCTCAGTTACTGAGGTCTACCTCAGATTTAAGGTAGCTGAACTAAATTAAAAAAAAATTATACTGTTGTGATGATTACTGAAGCTTAGGAAAGTTTCAGCATCACGTTTAATGTCCATGGGCAGTGTGTGAGTTAGCATCTCAAGTTCAGTATGTTTTGAAGATTCACTGAAATCGGTGAGGACTTGTCCGTATGTTGCTGTAGGTGTGCAAGTAGCCAGTGGTAGAGCGCATAACTGAACTTGAGAGCTGCAAGCCTCAAACTGTGCCCTTAAATACTAATGAATTTCTAAACATATAACTAAATAAGTTAAGAATGTGCATTTTAATTATAAAATTGCTTTTTATTTACTTAATGATTAAACCATCCAGTCTACACGTGGGAAATTCCTTATAGTCTTCAGTCTGAAAGATTATAGGAACTTAATGGGAATTCATAAAATTTTGCATTCATCTACTATTAATAAATATTCTTAATGTCTTAGACTCCAGCTGAGCTCCTTTTTAATACGAAAAATTGATTTTTCTTGTAAATTATTGACATAGAATTAATCTAACCATGAGTGTGATGCAGGATACCACTTTTTGGGGTGTAACATATAGCATTTTATGTGCCATAAATTATATGGTTAACTGAATTGTAACTTGTTTGTAAAATTGTTGCAGATTAATTTATTCTGTTCTTGAAGCCATTCATTTGTTGATGTTTATACTGATGACAAAGGAAGAAGTTAAACTAAGAGTACTATTTAGTCTAGTCTTCTGCCCCAAGTTGCTTTTGAGTTCTCCTTCAGTGGTATGAATGATCTGGATCTTGCTTTATTCCATTTTCTGTATGTTTCTTACTCTTGCTTTGTTTAATTTACAACTCTTGTGGCTGGTTCAAGATTTTAAAAACCATGATAAAATACAGCTTGAGATGTTTCTGTTGGCTACTAGAATGGAAGTAGCTGAGTTGGGAAGGGAGAAGTCTGGTTCATGTCTTGGATACTCAGAATGCTCTCTTTTTTGCAGGAGGCACAGCAAAGTCAGAGCTTCCACTCGTGCTTCAAACACAGAAGTGCCAAAACAGGTCAGTTCTGCAGCACTCTCTATATTGCAGTCACAGAAGTTGGCAAACAGCTTTTAGAGATGACAGTGAAGGAGAGGTGATCTGAGTTAATTGTTTGTCTGGAATTACTTTAACTGTTTGATCTTTGTCCCTGATGCACAGTTTATCTTCTTTTTGTGAGTGGTATCAATTTTGATAGTTGTAGCCAGTGGAGTAAAGAGAGTAATGTTTTCCTTTTCAGAGTTCAGCTTAACTGAAAAGAAAATGTCATACTTTCCAGGTACTATCTGACTGCTTTCTGTGGAAGTCTCAAGTTCATTGCATAGATGCCTTCCACAATCAGTTCCAAGACACAAATGATGCATGTTGAATAGAGTTGCTTTACATGCAAGAGGTTAAGGAAGCATCACAGGGTTACGCTGTCATTGTTTTGTGCTACTTTCCCTTGTGTATGCCTTTTCAGCAAAGGCTATAAAATACATGGATTTAATCTTCCATCCATTATCTGAATTCAGGAAAAAAGATCTTGTCTCTTACTGGGGCTGCTGGGGCTGTTTCTATATGCAATGTAAAATGAGCTCTTTTGAAGCATGTATTCCTTCTGCATCAGGAACTGGATGCTACGTTTGGTGTTATGTATTGTAAAAATGTGTTTCTGTTGTGTTTCTAATTTTCTTCTTAGAGTGTCCCATTCATTGAGGGCTTGAGAAGCCCAGGGTCTCCTGCCTCAGCAGCTGCCCCCTTCCACTCAGTTCACTCATCGGCCACTCCTACTCCTGTCCTGCCCATCTTTGCAGAAACCAGCCCTTCCTCTTCGGACCCTCGAGAGCCATACACAAGGATTCCAGAAAAGAACACTGCAGCACCAACAGAAGAAGTTGGGAGGAAACTGATGCAGCAGCCTGGATCTCCTGTGCTCCAAGGTGTTGGGTTTGGTAGTGTTGCAGGAAACTGTAACCCTGCTTGTCCTGTTGTTGAGAATGGTTGCCATTTAGATCTAGATGTAGAGAGGAGTAGTAAGGAGAGCAGGGTTGCTGTTTGTAAAAATGACAATGATGAGGATGACTTTACCGCAGGTGTTTTCATTGCTGAACAAGAACATCAGCATGGCAGTCGGGGTGCCCCTCTTTTCACATTGACAAATTCACAGTTACAGGTGTCAGAGGAATTTATTGATGATGATCCAGCAGAAATTTCCTTTTTTGCTGGTGGCTCAGAGGCATTTTCATACGTGTACAGTGGTTTAGAGTTAAAGGGCTCTGATTTCTCTAAGCATGTGTCAGAGTTGCCTGGCTTAACTACAGATGCCCTTCAGCAAAATGCAGCCTCTCCTCAGTCGAGCCCTGACAGATACTCCACTGAAGCTGTAGATATGAATATGGAAGATGAGTTTGAATTTGAAGAAGGGAGCGATTTCAATGGCAATGAGAGACCATCAGATACCTTGGAGCTGTTCAAGGTGAAGGCTCAAGCAAGCAGAATGCAAAGCCTCCTGAGCCCGTCTGAAACGAGTTCACTTGTCAACAACCGCTCTGAGAGCAGTTCCCTCAATAACTTGGCGCTCAATGGCACATCCTCTGTTCATGCATACAGCTCTGCAAACCATTCGGAGGCCAGCTCCATGGTGAACTTTCCTGCCTACTCAGTGCGCTCTGAGTCCAGCTCAGCCTTTCAGTTCACAGACATTATTGACCAGCTGGAACAGCTGAGCTGTCCACCTACCACCACGGAAGACTCCAGCAGCACAGACACGGATTCCTGGGACTCTGAAACTGCTGCACCACTGGATGTGAACCTTTTCTTTAGTAACCCTTTTGCTCAAGCCACCAGTGAAAACTTTGCTTTTGACTTTCAGAACAATTTAAAAAATCTCACGCAAGAAGACTGGACAGAGAAGGCACATGTCAATTGATGCTTGATTTTTGTGATGGATCCCTTTATGCTGTTCAGGGTTAGAACTGAAAAGGGTGTGATGTTGGTCACTTTAAGCAAGAAAACTCTACTCCAGCGACTGGATTTTAAATTGCATAACATAGTTCATTTTTAGTTATATTTTTTCATGTACCTCTTCAGTTTCCCTCAAAGCATCCTAGCTTTGGTGCTGCCTTAAAAGCCTCACACTGCATCCAGAATGCATTACCATAGGCTACAATGTTCATAAAATGCTGCATTTATGAAAACCCAGTGATTCCAGAAAAGCGTCATCAGCTGGCACATGTAGCCATCACAGATTGCAATATATTGAAGGACTTCTTTGACTACAAATGTATCTGTAAGAGTCTGGAATAATATACTGGTTCTCCAGCATCTGAATACAACAGTAACTTTTGCACATGCTTGTTAACAGGCAGACACATCCCGTAAGTCAGCTGTTTTCCTGCTCTGTGGTGAGAGTCCTCGTTTTGGGGCTTTTTTATTTGTTTGCTTGTTTCCACAATCAAAAACCAAAAAAGGACAATCTTCAAATCAACTATGAAGGAAAGTTTTAAAATACCAACCTATGCAACATGTCTGTGGTATACTTCAAAGAATAAATAACCTACGTGGTAGTTTAGAAGAAGGAATATGTATGCAATCAAATGAAAATAGCAAAAACATCTTGTGAAGACAATCATTGTATTTTCTGACGTCAAAGTGCCTTCAGCAGTCTAGCAACAGACAAGTACCCTTCTGCTTTGCAGCAGTTTGGAGATACATGCATAGACTATAAAAGCACTTAATCCCCATTGCATTTTGTCTCACCTTTTTCTTTATTTAATCACTCTGCATAAAAATGCTTACAAATTAATTCATGAAAGTGTCCTTTATCTGTGAAGACAGATGGTGGTGGTAAACCCAGTGATAGCTTTAACTTTCTCTTTAAAATCTGGGCTACAATCAGAAACATACCGTGATCTTTCTGAGCAGTGAGGTCTGAGGAGGAGCCAATACTGTAGAAAACAGAGCTTCACTGCTTTCATGATTCTTTTTTAGTCAGGTGACTTGATGTGAGACTTGATCTGTAAGTTTGAGAGCGTAATTGACAGTTACTGAACCGGTCACATCTAATTTAGGAATGTTTATTGGGGTGAAACAGTAGAAGTTGTGAAATGCCCTTCCTGCCTGCCAACCTGACAGATTGGAGGGGTGAAATTCTGAGCTGTAGCTTATAATAGCAATTTTTCACAGTGCTTTGCCTTTGTACAAGCAAGAATGTAAAATATAGAACACCTGTCTGAAACCTTTTGATGGAAGGCTTCATCTCCTTCAGCACTTTGGTTTTGGGGTTCCCTGTTGCCCAGCTTTCAGTCTTTTGCAGAGAGAGTGCTGTACTAGTACAGTGAATGCCTCCAAAATAAGCAGTATACAGTTACAAGCATAACTCTATGCTCCATATTATTCGTATCTGTTTTCTTAGATGTGGACTTGATATATTATTAAAAGACCTCAGTTCTTTACTCAAACATTGAAAAAATCCTGTTCTTTCCCAAAATTCTGATAACTGCAAGAGAATTCCTCTCAGTGAATGGTAGAGCATGAGGAGGTAAAACCTCATTTAGTCACCCATTTCTTCCAGCTTAGATTTTACCAAGGTATGATTATTCTTCACAGCATTTACTTTTACACTGTGGTTGCTGTGTTTGAGTGGTTCCACTGTTGTTCTACAGGGAAACCTGTCCCCTTTGCCAGTGGCACAGAAAATCAAAGCACATTTAGCGCAAAGCGTTAGTTTGGAGCTACAGGAATGTACAGCACTTTGATTGCTCTTTTTCGTTTAAGTGCTATACCTTATTTTTGTTATTTTTTTTCTTCTGTTGAATGTGTGTTCTGACTCTTCATGTGGCTTTATTTGTACCTGTGGAGGTGATGTTGTGGATGTGTAATGTGGCATTTCTAAATAGGCGCTTGGAGGAGCTCTTCAGTTGTGCCCAAAGGTGGTACTTTTAAGTATGTTTTAGGTGGCTTGTCTGATTTCCTTCCCACAACTACATTGTGTAACTTAAAAAGAAAAACTAAGCAGAAAAAAGACAAAAATGTGTCTGCAAACTCTTTCACAAGTGGTAGAGCCAGGGACAAATATGTAGATAAAGATTTAGAGAAAGGCCGTTAATGTACTGAGAAAAAGAATCAGGATTTAGCTATTTGTGTATAATCATGTCTGCCTCCATTTCCTGTTCTGTGTCTCAGTCACAAGCACCCTCTCAGTGTGTTGGAATTGTTTAATATGGGAATAAATCCCAACGGAATTGTCTAGGTTTTCAGAAGATCTTAGGAAGAAGCTGCCTGTATTTTCAGAAGCCATGCTTGGCAATCCTGAGAGAAGGCTTGCCAATATGGTCTCTTGCACCACAATTAGTTTGAAAAGGCATATTTAGTATTTTCTTCTTGTATTTTGCAACTGTGCAGATCTTTTATTGGCAATTTTAAATCTCAGGGATTTTTTTAAAGAAATGCAAAGTAATAAGAGTCTTAATGCCCCTTTTGTTTTCTAAAGGAATAGGTGCGAGTAGGATCTTGATCTTAGAGCAAGATATGTGGATCCACAGGTGAGGATGTACGTGTGCAAAGCCGCTCAAATGAAGGTTTTGGTTACGGTGTCACCAGGAGCACTGATGCTTCACATCATCTGACTCCTCTGTATACCTGGATTTAAGGTGCTTGAGCAAAGGCAATGCTGGACAGCACCTACAAGCTGATACCTTTGCAGGGTGTGCGCACCATGGTGGTACTTCCAGGCTGTGTGAGAGTTCACTGCTGCTGCCTGTTATACCTTTGTTGTTGATAATTGATAGCATGTAGCTGTCATGGTTTCTTTCTGGGCTTTTCTGATTTTTCAAAGCTATGTGGTTTCTGAGGATATAGTTGCATGTTTAGCTGTGTTGTTTTATTCATGGTTTCCCAGACAGGCACAAAAGGGGAAAAAACATAGTTTTTAAGCAGAGTTTTTTATTATAGTAAGCAAGCTGTGAGAAAAGGTTCTTTATCATTTCCTCAGAAGTGGTAAGTTCAGATTTGCTTTCCAATAGAGGTGGAGAGAAGACCAGCCTGCCTTTAAGGGAATGAGATGGCTTGGTGCTTCACAGTGAGCTTGATTACCAACTGGGAGTTACTTTAGTGCAGCAGAGGCATGCCAGGCATCTTCTTATTCCCCAGTTGTCTCCTGAGGTGGCGGAGAAGGTGAGAGAAGGAAAGGCTTTCCGTTCTCTGCCCATATCATTTGTCTTTGAGTAGTCTAAGGGAATTGGTGAACTCTGGGGCAGCGTGGTTATTGTCCCAAGTACCAGCATGCTGTTAAGCTTTCAGTGTTACTCCTTGTGGTTTGTTTTGGTTTCTTTTTATGGTGTTAATACCAGCAAAACTTAGTTCCTGGTACTGATTTCTGTGGTAGGAGTAGATGAAAACCTAGGTGCAAACCTTCACTTGTCCATGGTGAGTGGTCATCCTCTCCTCTCCCCAACACTCTCACTTCTGCAGGTACGTTCTTTCATGTTTGCTTTCTGACCCCATCTGTGGGAGGCTGGGGGAGGGACAACATATATAGGTACCTATATTTCTAGTCAAGGTACAGGTTTTAGTGCTGGGGTTCTCCAGTACAGACAGCCACTGGGGTTTCCAGGCTTGTTCTCCTGCTCTAGACTGTGCATCCACCAGCTCTTGCACTGGTGGATCAGTGAAGGGAGCATGCTGGAGCTATTGCTATTTGCCATCCTTCCACATCCCTGTTTTCCTACTTTAGCAAGTATGTGTAGCCATAGAAAGCATGGCAATATTAGTGGCTTTTCAAAATGAGTTAGGATTTAGCTCTCTTGCAGTCCTCCACTTGGCTTGTTGCAGTGCAACTGAAAGACACTGAGAAATGTGTCTTGAGTGGGTAATGTAATCTGCACCTCGTTTCTGCATCTGTGTAAAATACACACTATATATGTGTATACTTACAACCATTCTACGCTTAACACATTTATTAAATGTAAAGCATTACATCAGAACATTTTTGATCTTCATGTATTCAGTTAGTGGAACTCTTAATTTGCACAAGACACGGGTCGTAGAATATTCTCTGAACCATCTACCACCCGGTTAAACTTGGGTAAACTTTACTAGCCTGTGTTACCTATGGCATGTAGACTTTGTGATTTTAAAGTACTCATTCATTATAATAGTAATACATGCTGTATATTTTCCAGGACTTACCATATTTTATCTTAGGATGGAATAGGGCAATGTATTCATCTGCTCTCAACTTTCGTGTTAATTTCCAGTGAATTTTAGAATTGCTGGGTAATACCGAGTATTGATCTCTTATTTTCCTGTGTATATTTGTATTGTGGTCGTGATTTTGTTCAGGGTTTTTTTGTTTGGTTTTTGGGGGTTCGTTTTGTTTTGTTGGTGCCTTGGGTTTGGTTTGGCGTTGGGTTTTTTGTTTGTGGGGTTTTTGTTTCGGTGGTGGTAGTTTTTGTTTAGTTGCAAGTCTTGATAAAGGTAAGATTTTGTGGAGACTCTAATAAAAGTCATTCTAACTTTATGCTTTTTGATGCAAACCTGTCGGTAAGTCATTCCCATTATTGTCATTTTGCAAAAAGTTCTAAGCCATAATTGTCCAGTATTAATGGAATGAATGAGTATACAGTACAATTTTCATTGTAGTCCTCTAGCTGTCACTACCTGTAGTTTTTAGTAGATCTTACATTGCACTTATCACACATGCTGTGTGTATATGTATGGGTATACATATACATTCTCTGTATAAATATGGGGAGACTTCATGTTCCAAGCCTACCATAAAATCCACTTATTGGTCATCTGGTCTTGGGCTTTTATAGGGTTAGTCCACCAGCTGAGCTGTAGCTTTGCAGGTTTCAAATTTGGAGCATGTTTAATTGGACGTGGTTTGTGGGAAGGTGTTTTTCTCTCAATTTTCCAAGGTCACAATACCATGCCATTGCTCAATGGCTGCCAAGAGCACAGCTTGTGACAGTCCTGTGGGTCAGTAAGAATCCAGATGCCCATTTATCACCATGTACGTACAGGTGCCTTGGTTAGAGCGACTCCCCAGTTAAATAGGTGCTACTCTTTTCAGGAAAGGGTTACGTTAAGAAAACAGAGGGCTGGAATTTTTAAATTAATCTCTTGAACTTTGTTTCTTCTACCGTAAATGTTTTAATGAATTACATGTTGGGATTTTTACTCTCTTTGTGTCTGTTCAGATTGCTGGTTATGAACCTACAGATTTGTACTAATTCATAATTTTAATTGTTTATGCAATAAAATAAGGACGACTTTGATATAAATGACAACATGGGCTTTTTAGCTTTATTTTTCATTACCCTTGTGTTTGAAATAGAATAAATATTTGTTCTTCTAGCCAAGGCATCTTAGAGTTTTATTACCAATTTTCTCCAGACAGTTTTCCTCCTGTACCCCTTTGTTGAAAGCAGAGCACAGCTGGGGCAAGTATTGCTGTGGGGTTGTCAAATTAGTGGTTTGTGCATACCTTTTGCTTGGGTTACAAATGGGACTAGAAGTTCAGAATTCATTATCAGAATTATGTCTCTTGTGGAGACATCTCTTAAACTGGGTATGGCCCTCAGACTCTCTCCTGTATATTTGATTTTACTGAAGCCTGTCCTTTATTGCAGACGTAGGGTATGGAGGCAAATGCGCGTTATCTAGATTGAAAGTTCTCCTTCAGGAGCCTGTGAACAATGTATGGGTAAATCCTCTTTTCCTGATTCATGTAAACATTTGCTTAAAAAAGTCAGCAATACTTGCGTAAGTTAACAGAGCAGGTTTCTGGACTATTTTGAATTGACAGTTTTTATTATGCTTTTTAAATTATTCTCCACATTCTGTTTCCTGAGTTATAAAACAATGGAAACACCGACTCCTAAAAACTTTGCTTTTCAGCGAGGAGGAATTATTGGTCAGGATTGTCTCTGACTTCATTTTGGACATAAGAACATTTTAGAACGTAGCAAGTTAAATCAAATTTGAGCCCTGTAATAGAGTGATAAACTTCAATGGTTTTGGTTGCAAAATTAAACCAGTTTTATATAGACTCAAGGAAAATCTATAGCTAACATAAGTAAGTGATTTATCACAGAATCCCAGACTGGTTTGGGTTGGAAGGGACCTTAGAGCTCTTCCAGTTCCAGCCCCCTCCCACGGGCAGGGACACCTTCTGCTAGACCAGGTTGCTCCAAGCCCTGTCCAACCTGGCCTTGAACACTGCCAGGGATGGGGCAGCCACAGCTTCTCTGGGCAACCTGTGCCAGGGCCTCACCACCCTTATAGTGGAGAATTAATTTAGGTTGAAACGCTGACCATTCATTTCAGTGATGCTGCAAATGAAGTTTGTGCAGTCATAATTTGAGCCCAAGCAGATCAAAGTCGTCAGTGCAGCATTGAAAGACTTCTGCTGTATTGGGTCTGTCTGAGATAGAGTTCATTTTCCCCATTGCAGCCAGTCCGAATACACACTATGTCAGTATAAAAGTTTACAATCTGCAGTTTATAACAACAGATACATATTCTTTCTTGCCTGCATGGGGAGGGGAAGGTGTCAAAAGAAGGGTGGTCATTTCAGATCCTGACACAACTGTAAAACTGGACTCTCCTACAGCATCACATGGAGGTATATCTTCATGGGTACATATAGTTTCACTGAGGCACATGCCAAGTGCTATAGACGTGCTTTAACGTTTAATGTGATCATTTTAGCATAACAAAAAAAGGAGATCTTTGAATTTAAAGTCTTTTAGATATTTTTTTTTAGGCTCTTAGATTGTTTTTGATTGTTTGTTTAAGATTCTTTGACTCCCAACTATCCCTCATTATTTTAAAGAGAAGATTTGCAGGGGAAAAATGTATTAGTTGTGATATTTTGAAATAAGGAAGACGAGAGATGTTCCATGATTTCAGTTGTAGTTGACTCTGATTCTGTGACATCAGCTTGCGGAATGCTTGCACTGTAGAAATAATAATTTGGTCTCTGTGTGCTATGGGTTCAGCAGGGCATTGGGCACAGGGGAGCTCTGGGCAGGCTCCCATTGTCTCAAGATCAGCCACTGCTTCAGCGTAAAAAGAATGCCATCTATTTGAAGCAGTAATAGTAATAATATAATAATAAAGTTACATCTTTCAAGGGAATCAACCAGAGGCTCACCTTTCTGATAAGGAGTGAAATTTGAACTTCACATACCTTTTGGGACATCTAGTAATGCTCTTTGTTACTGGGATACTATTTTTGTTTTCTGTCTTTGAATTGTTTTAAGCATTCAAGCATAAAACTTACAGAACCAGTACTTGCATTTGATTTTTGTCAAGGTTTGCACTCAGATCTGGGTTTCTGTGTAGAGATTGAATTTAGATTGAAGAATGCAGTATGTTGAAACATGGAAACATCCCTCTCAAGAATAGCCCATTTGAATATACTGGAGGATGCTGGTGCCAGCGGGGCAGGGGAGAACTTGGTGCACCAGGATTTGATGTCAGAGGAAATAATTCCTGCATTTTCATCTTTGTATGAATACTTCTACAAGTTTTCTACATTGACAGCAGTTGAACGAGGCTACGGCTGCTCTGACTGTTGCATGGATTTTTCTTTTGCTGTCCTTCCTCAGAAGAATAGAGGATCGCTGTACATCTAAACTGCTTGAATGGGAGCTCCCCCCTTGCTGCTCTAGTGGAGAAATACTGTTGGATTATGAGAATGAAAACTTCAGTACATGCTTGTAACGTCATCTGCCAAGATACGCCATCAGATGGAGTTTATATCAAACACTTATATGTTAGCAGAAAGCTAACCCAGCTGCTCCTGACATTTTATAGTCTTTTCTAGAAAAGACAAATTTCAGAAGTCGCATGAACCTTGGAAAGGTCCTTTGCACAATTTGCTATTTTAAGTTGTCAGCTTTAAGTTGCAGCTGTAACAGCTCCTGCCTGAATTCTTTATTGCTTTTGTCTTAGGGAAATACACATCGGGGTACAGGGTGTCCTCCTGTAACTCCTGGTGTGCAGGGGAGGGGCACTCTTGTCCCTGAAGAAGCTTTAGGCATTTGCATCTGTAGGTTTGCCCCCTCTCAGGCGGGGAGGAGAAGCCCCATGGCTTTGGCATCTTGGGTGCTGGTTGTTGTTTCAGGCTTCTTGAGGAGCTTCGTGTGCCTTTTATTTTCATAAATCACTCTGTCTTTGGCCAACAGGGTTCTTGCTATTAGATACAAATGAGCAAGTGTTTGGAATGAATTTAATGGCCAATTTCTTGTGTTGGAGGTGATGAAAACTAGAGCAACTTGATTGAAATAGGTGCAGAGTTTGGAGCAAGTTACATTGCTTTTGCTCCCCTGGTATCCGACCATTCTGTTTGTCCAGAAGCAATTGAAGTTACAAATTCTGGAACGTGTCGCAACATCGTGTTAAACTCCAAGAATTTGACAAAGCTCCTCACTTGTAGCTTTACTTGTTTTAAAGCTGTTGTTTCAGCATCCCTGGCATGTAAAAGCAAACTTCCAATACACTTCTGTCCCCCCAGACGTGAAACAAATGCCAGACATTGTTGCTTTTCATTGGTAATATTAAAAGCAGTGGGAACAAAGAAAAGGCTCAGGCAGACACAAAAATCTGGTCCAGAATCACTGTGCTCGGCTAGCATGTTAATAGTTAACTCCTCCGCCTCGATGATCTGAATCTCTTCCAGGTGACTGAGTGCAGCACTGTTTAGCTTCCTGCATTTGTCAATGTGAAAACACGCACTCGGGCTCCCTCGCCATTGTCAAGCTGCCGGCGCCTTGCGGTGGTTTTGCTTCCTGAGCCAGAGAGCAGCAGCCGCTCCTGCCAGGAAGGAATCAAGCAGCTCCTAAGTCCTTCTCCTCCGGCACGCATGCCCTGTCAATGTGTCAGGAGGTACTGGAGAGATACAGGGGCTGATTATTTATTGTTTTTTATTTGAAGCCTTTAGGAATGATTTGTAGCTAGTCTGGGAAATGATGAGTTGGCAGGTTTTGCGTCGCTGTTGGTTTTTCCTGGGTTTCGTTTGGGCAGGTGATTTATCCCTTGCTCCTGCTTGTAGCACACAACAAAATCATGCTGGGGAGGGTTGTGAGCATGACTGAGTGAGCAGTAGGTACTGAAGTGCTTGGTGTCCATTCAGTTGCCTGATCTGACAAAGCTTGCCTATTTATCATATGGAAGATCAGGAAAAGAAAAATAGGTAGGTGAGGTTAGGTAGGAATTCTGAGGGCATTGTGGGAATGACTGGAGTGTCTGTGGCCTTTGTTTGGTCACAGAAAGCAGCAGATATTCTTGAGAAGTTATTTTTATTGTAAACACAGGGAAGTCTGCAGAAGAGAGGAGAGCAGCTGCTGTTCAGAGGCTGAAATTCACTGTAATGGTACCTTGGGTATCGGAAATCTCTAAAGGGTCCGCAAATGAAATGATAATAAAAAATATTGACACTTAATAAAAGCAAAGCAGGACAGGTTACTTCTGCTTCAGACAGGTTCTGCCATGCAAGAGGATTGTGTCCATCCAATTAATACTCAGTGCTGCAAAATTGTTTTCCTTTTGAGATCAGTAGATTATTCTGGTCAAATACTTAGAACAGCCAGCAATGAAATCTCTTGCATGCTCCCTTTTTGTATAGCTGTAGGTTTTCCTCTCCCATTTGTACGATTTTGGAGATTTCCGAATGTATTTTTGATGAGCTTTTACCTGCTGGAATGGAGAAGCAGCAGAATGATTTGTCCCAGCTTTTTGCTGGAGGAAAAAGTAATTCTGATTTTTAAAAAGAAAAGTTAAAAGCTGTGCTCTTCTTATTGCAGTATAATCCAATGTTGCAAACCCTGGTGCTACTCAGCAAAATCCAGTGGAATGTAAGCATTTTGTTGAGACTGAACAATTTATCCTTTACCTTAAATGCCCTTGTAAAGGTGTTTGTCCTTACTGTGCTGCCAGGTAATAGCTGGGTTGCAAGGAGCACTCAGTTTGCTTTAGACGCATGCTTCAGTTTTGGATGTATATGTCTTCTTTCTTTTTTTTATTTTTGCCTTTTAATAATGTGAGATTGCAATTAATGCTTTACAATAACTATCTTCAAAACCATGTGCTCTCCTTTTCCACTCCATCTTCCTGTTCTCTTCCCACCAGGCCTCCCAGTGGACCATTCTCAGCTCTCTTCCCTCGTGCTGAAGAATCCCCTAGGCTTGAACCCAACATTTCAGGTGAACTTGAATGCAGCTGGCCAGGGTTCATCTCCTCTTCTGAGTCCTGTCCTTAGTGATGCTGGTGGTGCCAGGGTGGAAGAGGATGACGAAATGAAACGTAAGGTAAGACAATAATGTGACAAGGGAAGTGGTGGTTTCAGATGAGGTGCTTAGATTGATTGCAGTACATGTTGTAGTAGAAGAGATGTGTTTGGTGGTTAGTGTTAAAAACTGCAGTGCTGAAGGTTTCGTCAGGACTGTGTTTCTCACTATTGTGATGGGAATCACCACTGATGTTTTGCCATAGGTCTCGTCTTGGCTTCTGCTGCTGGGACCAGTGTGCTTAAGTGGTTGTAGGAGAGAGGAAGGTTACACCAATAACTGAGAGTTGAGATGGAAACAGTCCAACTCTGTGGGTTGTTTCTACCCACCTACCCCCAATTTTCAGCCCCCCCATCTCATTTAGACTTTTTGAGATAGAGGTCATAGCATTGACAGATCGCTCTGCTGTTAGTTGTCAGTGGTTTTTCTTTTTAAAATACTTCCTCTTGTTTATCCCTATAGCAGGGATAGTATAACCTGGAAATGCATGCAGTGACTGCATTGTCTCTCCTGAATGCTGAAGCCCAATGTGGTATTTCAGCAGCTTGAGTTCTCATTCAGGCTGAAATGAATTTATGAAAGAATCTTGAAAGAGAACTTTTTTATTTAAATTGGTCTTAAGCTTGGTCATTTCAGAGACTTCTGAGGCTTTGATGGCCGTTTGAATGTAGTATTTTAACTCACACAAGCCCAGGCAGAAATGATGTTAAATGGGTTATATTTAACCAATTGAATTTCACAGCAGTTTTGCAGCTGTATTGTACAAGGAAAACATCTTAACAATGGCTCTATTAATAGGGATGGATTTTAAGGGTAGTGATGCCACTGTATTTCCACCTGGTTAATCAGGGCATTTGTATGTAAACTCTTCAGTTCTTACAGTGTGGGCTTTCCACTCCATGCTGCCGTGATGCTGCTGTTGCTGGAGAAAGCTGCAGGGTTTTGTTACTTTTCGAGTCAGTGTTTTCTTTCATTTTACTGGTAAATGTCTCCTTTTCTAATGGAGGTTGATTGTAGCAATCTACTTGGAAAGTGCATGGAAGCTGGGCTTTTGTGGTGTGGGGTTTTTTTGTTTGTTTTGTTTTGGGGTTTTGGTTTAGTTTTTTTTCTGTGAGTTCTCCACACCCAGAGATATTTTTATCATTGCTGAAGTCAAAAGTTGAGCAGTTTTTTTTCTGTGCATGGCCTTACTCTTTATTTGTTTGCTTATTTCCAGATTTGGTAGTTCTGTGACGTTGTAATGTAGGTACAAGGCAGGCAGAATGGTCTTTCTTAGTCTCATAATCCTTTGCTTTTGGCCTTTATGAGTTCAGAATAGAGCTTTTCACTCAACATGAGCTGTTCACTTGATACGAGCTGCATCTAGAGAGTGTTTGAAGGTTTCCAGGTGGGATTGTGTGTACATAGTATGTTGAAACACTAGTTTTTCCAAGTGGGGATATTTGCCTAGATGCCTGCTGTGGTTGTAGGAATGTTTTCTTTGGACTTTGGAAGCAGACTGATTCCTTAGAGAGTTCTTGTGTTTGGTTTTTTTTCAGTCATGAATTGATTTTGTTTCCTCTGGCAGTGCCTGACCAGTAGTGAAGGTGTTTGGCAGGGCCTCTGTTATACTGTGACAGCCTTCCACTTTCTTGGTGCTTCTGGTACAGGGCCTGCCTTGCAACTGCTGCCAGGACTCAGCACAGGGGATTCAGTTAGGACCCGAAAGACTGAAAAAATTGAGAATTAAGGGCATTAGATTTCAGCAGGGAGCAATTAAGAAAGCAGCAGGAACTTCAGAGAATAAACCCAAAAGGGTGATGCAGTGGGGAAGGAGAAAGGAAGAAGAGATCGAGAAATGAAAGGCATCTGTGCCTCAAGCAGTCAGCTGGAGAATAAAGTGAAAATGTGCAGAAGAGCTCAAAGGAGATGAAAAAGATAGCCTGTGCAAGCTATGGAAAGTGTGAGGTTGTGGGCATGGTGTGTTTGCACATGCCTTCACACTCGGTATGTTTTCAAGGAAGAAACAATACAGAAAAATGTTTTTGAGGGTAAGGAAAGAACAAGTGAGGGTCAAAGGCAGGGTCTTTTCCAGAGTTCTCAGGAATATAGTGGATGATGTACATCACTTGAGGGTAACTCTTTAAGCAATTGTTTAAATGAGCAAGAGATGGTGGCAGGTCCAGATGAGCTAGGAGGCTGCTGGGGAGTCCCCAGAGTGGAGAAGTGATGCGGGGGAGAGGAAAGAAGCAGATATGCATGTGTGCAGTGATGTAGTGCAGAGCTCGCAGCTGGATCATCTCTACTGTTGCTACAGAGATGAGGCTCCCTGTGATCTGTTGTCACAGCCTGTGGCTGATTCCAAACCCAGCTTTGCTTTGCCTTGGGAAACTCTATGTTTTCCATAGAAGTTAGTCCCTTAAGGGCATTGTGTGCTATAGTATCCTCTCCAGAGCCCAGGAGGCAGCGTACACAGAGCTGTGTTGCACAAAAAACACCCATCAGCAGTAATTCTCATATAATGTAAGAGACTTCTGAAGTTCCAGCCAAGCTAGCGTGTGTTGTTCTGTTGATTTATTAGCAGGGTGTTCCATGACCAGTGAGTGTGCAGGAGGAAGGGGGTAAGCGAGATAAAATGGCTGTGTCACCTGTCTCCAGGGAGGTCAGGAAGATGATGGTCCTATCCTTTTGGAAGAGGCTGCTTGAGAAGGATGCCCACTAAGGGTAAACAGTATTTTGAGGGTTTATGACACTACAGTCAGGCAAATAGCCCAAGAAAATATGAAAAATACCTGAAGCCAAGATGAGTTAGGACTTTCCATTCCGCCATGTACCTGAGACAGGTACATTAAAGTTTAGAGGATGGCTATGGTGTGAATAGAAGTAAGAATGGCCTAGTACATCCTCTGGTTCCTCTAGGGAGGGTGCTGATACTGGGACATGGAATCTAGCATGAAATAACCTGAAATTGGCTAGACAGTTTCTCAAAATTAATAATTTGAGGATACACACCTCCAGGGATTCTATGTGACTAAGATGGACTCAATGGATATGTTACTGAGCAACCAGGAAAACGTCTCCGTGAGCATTACTGAAATGGAGGAGTTGGAAGCACGGAGTAGCTGTGCTGACAGTGCTGGGGGGCATCTCAAAGTATCTCTCAAAAGAGAATTCTTTATTAACTTGGTACATACAAAGAAAAGGGAGAACAAAAATCAAAGCTTTGTTACCCTCAGGAGAAGCTAAGGTGGATGCCAGAATTTGGCATAACTCACATGGGTTTGCTGTCATTTATTTTCACCAAGCAAGGATTTGGCACAAAACTGCAGCACAGCATAGTGCGCTAAAGAGACTAAGCAGCATCTTAGCTTGAAATGTGGTTAGTTCCTTAGTATTAGTTATGTGATTTATTTTGCTGTTGTTTTCATAATGTATGTCTCCAGGCTAGCTCTGCTTTTGGTTCATTGCAGCTGCAGAACGTCTCTTTTCACTCTTTCCTTCCTTTGTGCTTCCATGTCCATTCTGTCTTCTTTTTTACTTATATAGCAGCCCTGGAGCCTGCGATTGCTGTAGTTTGATTTTTGTGTTTTCATAGCTAATTATTACAATCTTTAAAGGGTTTGAGTGAAAGCTGTAAGTGGGAATAGAATAGTTTCAGAAAAGGGCTGATTGCAAATCTGCTGTACTTTGTTTGATTAGGGAATTGTTTAACACCTAGGAAGACTGGAATAACTGTTTCCATATTTTTATAAAGTGCTGCCTTGATTTTTGAAAGTTCATGTAACTGATATATGACTTTTTTTTCATAATCTTGTAATATAAATAGTATTTTATAGTAAAGTCAGTATTGGAGAATATGATACTGAATACAGAGGTGCCGTGTCAGTAATCAACTGCTCCATTTGCACACAGCAAAGGATATGTAAGGTTTGAGCTTGTGCTTAGTAATAAATAGAACATTTGTATTTTAATACTTGATTGATTACTGTGTATTCTATCCAGCGCTGCCCAGCTGACAAGGCATACTTCATAGCAAAGGAGATTCTTGCTACAGAACGGACGTATTTAAAGGATCTGGAAGTTATTACAGTGGTAAGGGGGTTTAACATTCTTTAATGATTTTCCTTAATAGATTTGTAATTGTTAATTGGGGAAAACTTGGAATTCCTTCCAGATATCAGAAGAAGGAAGTCCTATGATAAAGCATAATCCATGAGCCATGTAGCTGTTACCTTCCTTGTTACATAGGCCCTCATGTTGGGGAGCAGTACCTTCTCTGGACTTCCATGGTTAGCTCCAACAGCTGCATCATATGTCATTTTGATGTCCTAGGCAAACTTTCACTTGGAAAATTGTGAACAAGGACACAAATATGCAAATACGTTTTGCATTCAACTTCAGTGAGAGTCATTGCTGTCAATTCTGCTTGTTGTCTATCTATCAGCTCTACAGAATTCCTTGGGGAGCTGTTGTCTTTGTCCCTTCAGATTGTGAGAGCAGATGACAATTGCAGAGGGTGTTAATGGTCCTTAAGGGTTTGAGGAGTTTTGTCTTTTTTTGTTGCTTCTTTTTCTTTCTCTACCTTTTCCCTTCCTTTCACCCAGAATGGACAAGGGAATCCTTGTTTGGAGGACAGCTTGAGCTTCCAGCTCTGTCTTTAAAAGCCTTTGTTCATGTAGTCCAGGTTTGAACACTTTGATTGTTGTATTCGTATAAGCTCTAGTTTTAATTTCATCAAAGAGAAGCATGAGTCCCCTTAACTCTTTATGTCTTCAGTTGATGTATTCTCTGCAAGCTCAGCAAGCATCATTTCTCTCAGATTCCTCCCAGAGGCTTCCCAGCACTTTTGTTAAAAGATGGGAGAACATCTGGTGCCTCAGAGGTTTGGGGTTTTTTAAACATTTTCATTCCTCCCAGAAAGGGAACTGAAAGCAATAAAAAAGTGCAGTATGTGACATGCAACAAGATGTCTCCAGCTACTGAATAACTTGCACAGGACTTTTAAGCTTTCCCAAATTACATCTTCCCTAGTATTTCTCCTTCTTTCCTGCTGTTTCCCTATGCACACACCTTCTCCTCCCCCATTGCTGCAGGAGCAGGAACTTTTATGGCAGCAATTAATTTCTTCATTGGAGAACTGTGTCTCATGTATGGTTTTTCCGGCAGTGGTTTCGCAGCGCAGTCATCAAGGAGAATGCTATGCCAGACGGCCTGATGACATTGCTTTTCTCTAACATAGACCCAATTTATGAGTTTCATCGAGGCTTTCTGAAAGAGATTGAGCAAAGGCTATCACTCTGGTAAGCATTAATAGTGTGGTGCATGGGCAATGAGCAGGGTGACCTTTTCCTATGTCCTCACTGCAAAACTGTACTTAATCTCTTTTTGAACTGGTATTTCTGTGTAAGTGGAATCAAGGAAAAAGTCTTTTAATACATTGTAGTTTTTTAAAAGGTACTGAATACATTTTGCAAAGGCCATTTTTCAGTTACTGCCTTGTACATAATATCATAGAATCATATGAACTGTACACCAGACCAAGGTTTTTATCATCACTTAGACTGGAAAATACTCTTAAGATCATTGAGTCCAACCGTCAATATAACCTGGTGTTGTCTCTGTAGCCTTAGAAAAGAGAAGAAACACAAGGCCAAAAAAAGTCTGTGCTTTTCAACACCTGGTTAACGAATCTTCAGGTGAAATCTAGGAAACTCCTTTTTGTAATTCAGACTTGAGTTCAGTTCTTGCTGCACAATTTATTTTGAAGAGCATATTTTCAGTCTTTTAAACTTTGTATTACTTTCTCCTGACCTGAGATGTAATATATTAGAATACAATTACCGTTCAAAAGGGAGTAGTTAACATTGACAAAGGATGAACAAAAATAAATGTGGTTGGGGTCATGATACGGTGTTTTTTCAGAAGTCTGAGAGGTTAAACTCCCAAACAGACTTTTGTTTCGTACGAGTTCATTTCTGTGCCTTTCATGATTTTCTAGGCATGGCTCTGTTTGCTGTTTCATGCAGCTTCCATGTTTACAGTACCATGTTTTCAACTTGGACAGTGAAATGGGAATGTCATGTGGCTAAAAATGGATAGGGGAGGCATTAATGTTAGTACTGCTTCCTTTAATTTTGCTAAAGGAGTCCTTCAAACGCACAGATACCCAGGAAGCCTTTGTTAAAGTTTATGTCTGAAGTACAGGGGAAGGTGGAGGAAGAAAATCGAAATTTCTTGATCTCCTGTGTACTGCACTGCCTTATTTTTTCCCCTTACGTGTATTTCAGGGAAGGAAGAACCAATGCTTACATGAAAGGAGATTATCAACGCATTGGAGATGTCATGCTCAGGAATATGCGTACTCTGAAGGTAGATAAAGGATTAAAACAATGGACTCTCAGAACTGTTGAGTCAGTTTTTTCTTTGGTCAGTGATGGGGGTTCAAGGCTTGGCACTTCCACTAAACCTGAAGTGACTTGCAAATCGTTGTTGTTGATAAGCAAGTAAAAACCCCATGAATACTTACAGTAAGGTATTATACCACTGTTGCTTATCTAACCACCTACGTTTACCCTCAGGAAAGGTTGTTCAGCAGAAGATAAAGAACAATTATTTAATTAGCTTCACTGTCTCATCTCTATTTGCACAGCTTGAACTCTCCCCTATTCAGACACTGTTTCATAAGGGTGTTTAATCCAAAATATAAATACTTTTTTTAACCACAGAGTAGCTTCTTCTGAAATGAGGTCACCTTCGCTTGGAGTGCCTGCGTATGGGACAGTTAACACTTGTGCTGTAGTAGTGGAGTAATGATTCCATTAACATCAGGAAGTGATTGCTTTTTCTTATTATATTAATGTTTTGCTTTGACCCAAGTAAATCTTTGTACTATTCAACAGGAGTTTACCAGTTATCTGCAGAAGCATGATGAGGTCCTGACAGAACTGGAGAAAGCAACAAAACGCTTAAAGAAGCTGGAAATGGTGTATAAGGAGTTTGAGCTGCAGAAGGTTTGCTACCTGCCCCTCAACACATTTCTGCTCAAACCAATTCAGAGACTGATGCACTACAAGTTGATCCTGGGAAGGCTTTGCAAGCACTACACAGCAGAGCACCGGGACTTTGCTGATTGCCGGAGTGAGTGAGCTCTCATCTGTATATGTGCTAGGCAGAAACTAGTTCCCATGTACGCACAAAGTTCTGCCTGTACCCTGGGAGAGAAAAGCATTACATCTACAAATTCAACGTAAATGGTTTTTCTCCGTTCAGAACCTCTAACTCTCACATGCAGCTTCATGGAATACACAGGAACTTTAATTCAGATTGTTGAAAACACAACTGCTTAGTGAATACTGTACTTTAAACGTCCTAAGAAAAAGCCCAACTAGAATATACCAAGTAGAATAGCAGAAAACTGGAAGGAGACAGCTTAATTTAAAAAAAATAATAAAAAAATTGTGTTTAGCTTATGTTTTAAAATTAACTTCGTTTTTCTTGAAGGATTTGGTACCAGGTTTCCCTACTCTCCTACCATGCTCTGGCACAGGGCTCCTAAGCTTTTTGCAATAGACAGAAATTTGCCTTATCTGCTGGTGTGGGAAATGCAAAAGATAACTTAGATATGGACTGTTCTCTTTGCATGGAATTAATGCTTTTTCTGGCATTCATAGAATCCCAGACTGGTTTGGATTGGAAGGGACCTTAAAGATCATCCAGTTCCACCCCCTGTGCCACAGGCAAGGGCACCTTCCACTAGACCAGGTTGCTCGAAGCCCCAGAGATCTCAGCCTTAAACATTCAAGGAAGTGTGTTTCTCATGGCTAATCTTGATGGATCTTAGTGTTTCAACTAAAGCTGGAAAATCAGTCCTTTTCTTGTCCCCTTTTTTAGCAGGGGGTGTCTGTCCAGGTTTTTTAGGAACTCTTCATCGTTTATAAGTAAGCATAGGAAGAAGCACATAAGAATTGTAGGAAGCCCTATGAAGCTGATTGCTAGTCTCCATTTTGCCCTTAGGTAGCTATAAAATATGCTTTAAGAAGTTGGCAGTTGGTCTCTTCCAAACTATTCTGTCCTATTCTAAACCTGGCTATAAATTTCAGATTCAGTTTTCCAGGGTTAAAATTGGTGGCCTGGGTTCGTCTGCTCTCTTCTGATCCCCTCGGTGCCATTTTCCTTATAGATGCCCTGAAGGAAGTCACAGAAATGACGTCTCAGCTACAGCACAGTCTCATTCGCCTGGAGAATTTCCAGAAGCTCACAGAGCTGCAGCATGACTTGATTGGTATAGATAATCTCACAGCACCTGGTAGAGTAAGTACCTTTGCATAGTCTTTAAAGCCTTTATTATTTTTATTTCCAAGGAAGGGCCTTTGAACGATGTACTTGCCATCACTGCCTCTCTGTATTATGGAACAACTGTAAAGGCTTTGTGTAATTGTCTTCATAGTAGTTCCATGGAGGTCTTAATGGCCTAGGGAATAGATCAAAAATGCTTCTGCTTAGACTCTGCCTATAGTTTTGTGTTTCCAGTGCCGCAGACGCTGGGTACACAGGGGTACAGTGCTCTGTGTTTAGGTGGGAAGCAGTATGTCATGTACTCTATAGGAAATCCACTTCCAGGTTGGTTTATGTCTGTCTGGTGCAATCTCTGTCTGTGGACTGAGACTGCATGGAGAGCACAGTGATGGTGAGAGCCACGTCACTGTGTAAAACTGGTATCAGTGACTCTTGTTTTCTAGTACTTTGTCTAGTTCCTGCTTGGTTTTTTTGTTTCTCTGTTTTTGATAGATATACTGAGCATAAGTACAGGAGCATCGCGTATGTTTTTAGGATGCTATGGCTATCACTGCAGTGGGATGTAAGTGTAATAGGTGAACTGCTGGTGTCCAACAGGAACTCTGCTCCTTTTCCTTCTCTTGCTTCATTGATTTAAATGCTGGCTGCAACAAGGAGCTGATTCATGTTACAAAATAGAAGGAAAGGTGTTATCTGGCATTTAACAAATCTGTTTGGTGATCATTGCTGGGCACCAATCAACATCTGTATACTCTGGGATGAAAAAAAGAACCATTAAAATTCTCTGTGTTTGGGAAAGATGAAGCTTTATCTAACTTCTTATTTTCCACTGCAGGAGTTTATCCGGGAAGGTTGCTTGTACAAGCTCACTAAAAAGGGTTTACAGCAGCGGATGTTCTTTCTGGTGGGTGTTGCTTTCATAAACCCAAACTCTTCAAGATAAAGTTGTTGTGAAAGTGTGATGAAAATCAGCAATCAGAACTGGCAGCTCACTCTGAGGGATTTTTAGAGCAGGCGTGATTGTGGCAACACTGTCTGTTCAGCTGGTTTCCTTAATGGCATGTAGTTTTAACGGAATGTTAAGGTTTAATTCCCTCTCTTGTAAGTAAAGAGTGGCTTTAAGGAAATGGGGCCAAACTGACTGAGAAATGGCAGTTGTTGGGTTTTTTTTATGTGTCTACAGTGGCCTTTAAACAGCAAATTGTTTAGAAAGATACCAGAAATACTTGTCCCTGCCTGCTGTCTCCAGAGCACTGATTGTATTCTTCCTGCCTTTTTCAGTTCTCAGATATGTTACTGTACACAAGCAAAGGGGTTACAGGGACAAATCAGTTCAAAATTCATGGACATCTTCCTCTGCATGGCATGTTGGTAAGTGGTTTCAGGCTGCATCACAGCATTAGAGAAATTCGCCTTGAAGCAGGTTGAGGCATTCTTTCAGGGCATGAGATCCAAAGCCACGAACTGCTCCCAGGCCAGTGACAGCAGCCTGTGTGTCAAACACTTGTCTGCAGGCAATAAACTTGTTCCTTCCATCCTTAGCAAAACAGCTGGAGCACACCCTTTTGACCATTCATTTTCAGGCTGCTGAAAAAGGCTGATCTGGAAATAGGGGTTTGTTCTGGCATTTTCTCCCTGTACACGCACCTAGGCATCTAATCAGTGCTCCTATCTGCCCACCCCTCTATTCTAATGGGACTGTTCTTTCTGTGTTTGATTTGCAGCTGATAGTGCTTGACCCACCGGTAAGTAATAAGCTGAATCCTGCTCAGAACCCTCTTTTTTGTGCCCTGTTGGATGTGGTGGTGTGCTGCTAGAGCCACGGCAGTAGAAACACACAATGTAGATTTTCATAGAGAGCCAAATTAGGCATAGGTGGTATTCATAAAAAAGTAGCTGTTTTGCCCTTACTGCAACCGGATTGTAATTGTATTTGACTTAAATTCCTAGCTAGCCAAGGAGGAGAGGTTTAGTGTTTATCAGTCACCAAGCAGTGATAAGAAAAACCTTTTCTTTTTTTGCAGGTGGAGGAGAGTGAGAATGAATGGGCTGTCCCACACTGCTTCACCATCTATTCAGCACAAAAAACCATAGTGGTGGCAGCAAGGTAACATTTCTTTTCCTCAGTTGCCTGTAGGTTTGATAGATACACTCTCCAAGGAGTTACTTTTCAGTTGTTTGGTGCAGAGCCAGGGGGTGTTTTGTGCATCCTCTGGAAAGCGTGACTTCAAAACAAACACACGATGCTTCATAACTCCTTTATCAGTGTTGTGTTTTGGGAACAAATAATTTACCTCACTGAATGGTGTGTTACTAAGCATACAGCAGCTTACTAGTAACGTTTGTATTGTTATAGCCATTGTGTTGTTTTCTAGTTAGCTAACAGTGCAGTCCTTTAAACAGCTGCTATAAAGCAGGAGACAAAACGAAATCTAAACATACAAATATTTGAGAGACCTAAAAAGACTTAAAATCAAGAACAGGCTGATGGATGTAAGGAGAGGAGAGTTCCATGGATCTCATGAAGGAAGCTAGGAAGGGAGAGATAAAATTGAAGGCTGGTTTGGAGGGAAAACTGACACCTTTTCAGTGTAACTTGTCCCCGTGCTGTGACTTCGGTGCCTTTTAGTACTTTATATCTGAAATATACTTATGCCTATTCTGTCAGGATCAGCAAACATGAGAGCGTGTAACTGCATGTAGCACTTCAAACAGCATTTGTGCATGCAGGGAATGTAGCCAAAGGTAAAAAAGAAATGCTGTGGCCAATTCTAAAGGAAAACCTTATTCTGTTGCGTATCGATGAATATAGATACGTATATTTGAGCTTGTCGTGGTTTAAGTGTAGGCAGCCACGCAGTCTCTCTCTCACTCTTCCCCCTTCATCCCCCCGGCTCCCAGAGTGATGGAGAGGAGAATGGAAAGAATGTAACTCCCACAGGTTGAGATGAGAACAGCCTGGTAACTAAGGTATAACACAAACTACTGCTGCTGCCACCAATAATAATAATGATAAGGCAAATAACAAGGGAAGAGAATACAACCAAACACCACCCTCCGACCGATACCCAGCCTGACCCCAGCAGTGATCTAGCCCTGCCGGGTAACTGCCCCCAGTTTATATACTGGACATGACGTGCTGTGGTATGGAATACCTCTTTGACTAGTTTGAGTTAGGTGTCCTGTCTCTGCTTCCTCCCGGCTTCCCCTCCTCCCTGGCAGAGCATGAGGCTCAGAAAGTCCTTGGTCAGAGTAAACATTCTAAGCAGCAGCTAAAACCATCGGTGTTATCAGCACTGTTCCCAGGCCGAAAGTCAAAAACACACCATGGCACCAGCTACTAAGAAGGAGAAAAATGACTGCTACTGCTGAACCCAGGACACTGCTGTAAAGCTATTGCTGTATAATCATGGCTTGAGCCATGGATCCTGTAATGGAAACTGTGGGGTGAGGGAAGTCTTCAACCTCCTGTACTCTGTGTTTTACTTGCCTGAGATGTCAGATAATAATTCCTATGTCCCCTTTAAAAGCTGTGCTGTCTTTCAGGCTGCCTCTTATCCTTGAAAAAAATAATTTCCAAGATGGTCATGCCAGCCATCTCCAAAATGCTTTTTGGAGTGAAAACATGATTTCCTGTTTGAAATAACCCATCAGCTATGAAGCTGTCTGTATGAAGAACAGTGATGCCTTAGACCGTGTAATTCCTCTTCTGAGGCCAATAGCTCCGGAGGAGAATATGTGACCCTTTGGCTGTCTGTTCTCTTCGCTGTAAAGTCCAAGTTTTAAATGGTTATTTTAGTCATGTTTCACAGCCTGAAAGTAGAGGTGAAGGCTGTATGAGGACAGCTTCCTGTCTGGAAAGCTCATGCTTTGGAGGAATTCATATTTTATTTTTATTTGTTTAATGGAAAGGGGCTGCTCCTTGTCGTGGGCAGTGATTTGTGCCCTCCGTCAGCACACTAGCACTCTGTCATGGCTGCAGGATGAGATGATCTCTGTTTGCACTGTTCATCTTGCAGTACCCGCCTGGAGATGGGGAAGTGGATGGAAGACCTAAACATGGCAATTGAAATGGCCAAGAAATCTACTGAGAAATCTGACATGCTTCTGGAGAACTCTGTATGCAATCGCTCCAACAGTAAGTGCTGTTCCCTGCCTTCTTGAAAAGCATCAGTTGTTGTATACTTTTCATATTTCCTATTGTGAACTTGATTACATGAATGGTGTGGGTTTATAATTTGTATGGTATCGGGAGTTAACTGTGCTTTTGTTTTAATCAAAAGAACTATGTTTGTCTTCCTAGACTGATGTTCGTGGTAACTTTCAATGCAGCAGAGATGCTCCTGTTACAGAATTGTTTATTTTATAATGTCCTTTATTCATCTTTTGTGTAGCTTTTTCTCAGTTTAAAGATGTAGTACGTTTTCTTGTCCAGAAATGGGGTGCATTTGGAGATCAGCTTTTATAGTCCAGCATTCTTGTGCCTGTCTCTGGTGTTGTTGTGGATGTGCTGAAACATGTTGTATGCCTTCTTGGAGCACTTCTTCCTATTCCTCATTAAGGATTAACTGAAGATGAAATGAGGGGCTTTTTTTGTTTGTTTTACACAGTACTGAATCAGCTGCCCCAAGCGGAGCTGAGTAATGAAAGCCAGAACAGTCTGCTCAGTGGTCTTTTGGAGCTGTGTAACCAGTCCAAGTTAATGTATTTTAAAACCGGACCATAGGCACTAAAATAGGGTTTTTTTTTCCTCAGGAATCCCTGCTTCTCTTGCTCTTTGTATTGCAGTTTTCTTAAACCAGTACTGAATTCTCCTCCCCCAGGATCCTCTGATGAGGTCTCTCTAGAACAGGAGTCCGAAGATGACACACATTCTTCTCGTAGCTCCTTGGACAGGCAGAGCCACCACCGTGCCAACACAACCATGCACGTGTGCTGGTACCGCAACACGAGCGTCTCCATGACTGACCACAGTGTGGCTGTTGAGGTACCTGCAGGGCACAGCTCTCACATCTCACTGTCCATCCTGGCTCTCTCAGCCACTGCTCATCCTCCACTCCATCTCCCATTTTGCCTTGTCAGCATCTCTGCATCCATGGGAGAGCATGGGCTATTAAAAGGCTGCTGCATGCGTGCCCTCTTCTGTGCATGTCTGTGTCTGCATACACATGCTCCTGTCTCCTTGCAACAGGGTTTTGCTTCAACAGAGGCACTGAAGGAGGCAAATATTAAAGGAAACCCAGGCTATCCTAGGACCAAATTGTTCCTTTGGGTTTCATCAGCCTTGCTGGAGGATGTTACCTATCCATGATCTTTTTCCTTTAGAGATTGACTCTGCTCTACTGAGGTCTGGTTAGCTACTTTGCTACGTCTAGAATTAAGAAGGGAATCTGACTTCTCTGACCTTCCCTCATTGGCAGGGGTGAGCAGCAAGTATTAGAAAGTGCCATTTTACAGCAGTGTTGTGTTATGCCGAGCAGAGACTTAATATGTGTCTGTTAATCTGCTGTTACCATGGGTCTTACCACTCAGCGTGGCTTCATGGCACGCTGCTGGCATGTTTTCATACTGAATCCTACAGATTTCAAGAGAGATGTCTGTTTGGCATTCCTTATGCCAAGCACTGGTTGCACCAGAACTACAGTTTCACTTCAGGTGGCAGTTTGGCAAGGTCAGTTGGGTAGGACACCTTCCTGGAGGCTGGCATGCTTGGAAGACTTCCAGAAGTGGGAAGGACCCTAAAACCATGAAGAGAAAAAGGAGGCCACTAACTAGACAAGCAGTAATGGGGCAGGGCACTGCATCCATGTATTTGTACCTTTCTACCTTCCCTGCCCTGTTGTTAAGGCACTTTTCCTTTCATGGAAGGAGTTAAAAGTTGAGCACTGAAGCTCCTGGGTTTTCATGATGTAGAAAACGTATCTATCAGCTCAGTTAAAGAGGTCCTAGAGATTGTCTAAGGATACAGAAGTTGGGTGCTTTAGCTGGCAAAGAGAGTGGTTTCTATTGGAGGGAAAGGCCTTCCTTTCGCTGCTGATACCCTTGTGAAAGGCATCATCTTACTGTTCTATACCTGGATAATGAGACCACCCTGCTACAGGCTCTGGGATTAAATGTGTGAGTTCTTGCAGCTCCTTCTCGCTTTGGTCTGTTCCATGTTCTAAACCATCTTTTATTTTTCACAATCCATTTTCCTTTAACAGATGCCTTTCTTCCATCACTTCTCTTACCCTAACGTTCTGTTTTTCTTTCTCTCCCCCTTTTCTCTGCTCAGTTTTCTGCTCTCTTGCTGTTTCTCCAGAGCTTCCTCCTCGCTATTTGCTGGGTCAGGCCCAACGGCCCAACACAATCACCCATGTTTGTTGGTACCGGAACCAGAGCCTATCCCTGTCTGATTACCTGTGCATGATCCAGGTAAAATGCCTGTCAAGTTCTGTGCTGGTGGGGAGGAGCCATGAGATGCCAAGGAAAATGTACTGCTGCTCAGTTTGTAATTGCTCAGTGAGCCCACATGTGCTGGCGTGAGGATGTCACGGCAGCAGAGTTGTATAATACTTTGATACAGTATTTCCTCTTGTTTATGCTTCCCCAAATTGTTCTCTATGTGTAAATCTGCTGCATATCCTGTCCTTTTCTCTAATTAGAAAATCCATTTGCTGTCATTCCATGCCATAGGTTTCCTTATCCCACTGCACAAGCACTGGGTGACTGACTCCAAGCCAGCAGTGCTCAACTTCCCTGCAGCCTGCTTACCACGCTGGGCTTGGCTTTGCATACCTGCCACATGGCACCCTCTGTTTCCTCTTCTGCTTGATTTTCCTTCTCATGCAGTGTGCTCTATGTGGTTTTTCTGCACATAAAAAAGGGTGGCTAAAGGGATGGACCCCCTCCTGGCTGTCACCGTTCCCCTGACCACAAAGGAGAGCAGTTGGTGGAGGTATGAGTCGGTGCAGCACCATCCTGACATTGTACTGAGATACAGCAAGAACTTAAACGTAAAGGGGAACTTGCTGTTAGTGGAGATAAATCACTGCTGGTTTATGAGTTAGTTGTGAATTAGTGAACTGAAGACACAGTCACTCAGTTGCCATGTGAAATATCTGGGAGGCCTTTCACAGCAGGGAAACGGAGTGCAGGAGCAGTTGTAGGAGCCTCAAGCTTTTTATCTATGGCAGCTGCTCTCTTTTTCTGAGGGACAAATGGCCTGTGGTTTCACATGAGTTTTCATTCTGTGCTAGAACCAGCTCTCTGGATACTTGCTGAGGAAGTTCAAGAACAGCAACGGCTGGCAGAAACTGTGGGTCGTCTTCACCAACTTCTGCTTGTTCTTCTACAAAACACACCAGGTGAGCAAGTGGGTGGCTGCCCCATCCCTGGCAGTGCTCAAGGCCAGGTTGGATGGGGCTTGGAGCAACCTAGCCTAGTGGAAGGTGTTCTTGCCCATGGCAGGGGGTTGGAACTGGACGAGCTTTAGGGTCCCTTTCAACCAAACGAGTCAATGATTCTCTGATTTCCAATTCTGTTGATGGTACTGACCTTCTGTGGGTGAGGGGGAAAATGTCACCTTATGCAGTGACTAATGGAGCTGAGGGAATCAGCAGTGTTTGGTCCATTTCCCTCCCTGCTGGGCTTAGCACAGTTAAACAGGCATCAGGGATTTTCCTGCCTGGGGTGCAGTCGGTGCCTGCTTGTAACAAACTGTGCTGCAGTGCACCTGGCACCTCTTCATTTTATTAACCCAATAAACTGTGTTTATTTTATCCAGGTTTCTTGCCTTGAGGGCACATTTCTCTTGAGAGGGATATTTTAACTTTTGTGTCAGTCCTGTGCTTGGAGTTCCAGAGAGAGGGAGTGGAGGAGGGAGGGGGAGCCTGGGAAGCAGCAACGGGCAGGGGAATAAAGCAAATAACTATAAAACCAGTGAAAGGAGTGGGGGAAGGTTTCCTTATAAGCTATCAGAGGCCTTGCAAAAGATAAAGGCTGCTTCTCCTCCTGTTTTCTCCTAAATAATACAAAGGTATTAGCTGTAAGATACACAGGAATGAGTGCAGGTTGGGATGAGCTGGCTGGCAGGGAATGCCTTGCACTAAGGACTGGACTGTTGGGCTGTTCCAGGATGATTATCCCTTGGCCAGTCTCCCACTGCTCGGCTATGCAGTCAGCACTCCTGTAGAGGCAGACGGTATTCAGAAGGATTATGTCTTCAAGCTGCAGTTCAAGTCCCATGTGTATTTCTTCAGGGCTGAGAGCAAATACACCTTTGAGAGGTAATTTTCTGCTTTCTCTGTCTGTTTAGGTATATGATAATATGCTGTTAACTCACTGGCTCATCATCCAACTCTTTCCTCCTGAAAGCAGGAGTTGTAACACAAGGCTGAGAGCAACATGCGCAGTGCTGCTTTTCACTTTACCTTCCCTGTAACTATGTTTAGCAGCGCTGTTAGGGCTTCCACACATGGTCCAAAGTGAATCTTGTTTCAAATACATCATGTACAGAGCTTTGCTGTTACATTAGCTGTTGAAAACCCTTGCATTGTGTCCTGCCGTGCAGGGTAGTATTGGCTGGTTTGGAGTGTGTTTTCATTGAGAAGGTGGCACATACTTCTCCCTTCCTTGGGAGAGCATCGCATCTTTATAAGCAATGTATGTATCAGCTACCTGAGCAGTGTAGTGCTTTTTAATCCATTGGTTTCATGTAGTGATTTCAAGGAGAGAATGTCTAATTCACAATGGATGTACAGGAGAATACAGTGTGCTCTTACAAGAGCTCTTTGAAGCTCAAAACACTGTAGAGCTGTAACTAGGACAGGCAGCCGTGTTCCACAGTGTATTTACCACATCTCAAGCTATTCATTTGAAGAATTAATTTCCTAAAAGACTTGTAAAAGAAAGGTGGAAAAGTGGATGTTTTGTGGTGTTTGGTGAAAGGGGTACAGCTCATAACGGACAGAAGAGATGATGCATCTGTGAGTGAGGGGTTGAGCATTTCTCATGTCCTTTCTCATCAGGTGGATGGAGGTGATCAAGAGAGCCACCAGCTCTCCAGCCAGGTCGAGTCTGCTGCTTCCAAAGGGTGAGAAGGACAGTCACACAGACTGATGTGAGGCAGAGCTGGATCTCTGGTGTAAACATCAACAGAAGAGGCAGATGGAAACAGGAGTCTCTCTGGAGCTGATAAATCAAAGAACCAGCAGGCTCATTTCTACCTGGTATGGAAAGTGAGAGTTGAAGGAGTTGCAGATGGTGATCACATCCACTATCAATGTTATGGAAGAGGGTCAGGTCTGTTCCAGTTGAACCTACTTAAGAGAGAACCTAACAACTGCAGAGCTTCAGTGTGCACACATCACAGAAGGTTTATTGTTCCAGTTGTACCTGTACAGCAACACGCTTGCTTGCCTTGAAGGCACATGCCTCTTGGTTTTACTTTTTGTCTGGATGGCCAGCATATATGGGAGAAAAATAGCACCTGTCATTGCTGCAGTTGGCTTGCAGCTGCTGGTGTCAGCGCTTGCTGGCTCTCAGAAGTTCCCTTTCCCCTGATGCTCAGCATGGTTGGCTGTACTGCTGCTGTTAATGGCAGCCTGCTGGCACAGTCAGCTCAGACTAACAGGGGATCCACAGATGTATTAGCTTAAACACAGTCCATGTTGATCAGAAACTGCAGCTCTCATAGAACAGCTCTGCTCTTTGGCAACTGCCATGGCAGCAGTTTTCCATGGGAAGTGGGAGGAATGAACCTCTGCTGAGCTGTTGAGGTTTTGCTACATTGCGTGTTGGTACAGGTAGGGTGATGGTTTTTCCTCTGAACTCTACTGATTCTATGCTGAGAGGGGTCAGTCACTATTCCCATTTCACATCTCTGGAGTTTCTTTATCCTATAGTAGGCATTACTTAAGGCATGGGATGACGCGCATGCTCTCCACCCTGATGCAGGTGATGTTTTCAAGGCATTTAAGCAATACAGGAGAACAAGCTTCTTTGAAAGTTACTTACTTGTGCTTGTGTCACGCAAAGACTCCTGAAAATCCCTATTCTTACCTTTAAATTTGGGGTGGGATCCATCTTCTGTTTCTCATGAAGGTGTGAAAGTCACTGGATTCCAGATGGAGCACGAGTGTCTGTGGACTCTATTAAATCTCTGTATTAAATCTGAAATGTTTGCGGTTTGTTCTGTTCTTGTAAAGCTGTTACATTTGGTTGCCTCCACAGAAGGACTGAAATAAGCAAAGTGCCACAAAATGCTGTTGGATGTGGCTTTGATGGGCTCTAGGGACTCTGCTTTTGTATTAGACAGACAAGTATTTGCATACTAGAAGGAACAATGCAATGGTGCAGTGAAAGAAAAAGAAAAGTGTCGCATGTTGGGAGGATGGAGGAATGTGGAGATCCTGTGAGAACAGGAACTACAGAGGCGAGCATGTGCATTCTCCAAGGCTGTTTCTGGTTACGGTCTAACGTGTGGGATCAGGACTGTGGGTTCCAGAGGGATTTTCCAGACTGCTCACTCGGCATTCACATCCTAGAGAAGATCAGATCCAGCCTTGGTCCACCACTGTCACAATGACCATTGTCCCATGTAAGTTAAATGTACCTAATTTATTAGTGTCTTTTTTAAAATGTTATTAACTGTTGTAGGTGTGTACATGTGGATTGCTTAGATATGTTATAATGCAGCCGAATATGACTGTTGGAAGTAAATAGCATCTTGGTATAAAACTCTCTCAGCCTCTTATTCCTGAGCCCATCATCCCCATCCATGGCCACGCTCACGGGAGGATGGACAGTGTCTATACAGAAGCGTTGCTTTTTGCAGGACTGAGAGAAAATGTTTCACACTTGATGAATGAGTATTTGCATTCAGTGGTTTTCCTGGATGATAGTGACAGTTGTTTTGTCATAGTCACATACTGGAGGCTGGCAGCAGGAGCGTTTTCCTCTTCCATGAGAGCTCACCTACAGTAGCAGTTTTGTCATAGTCACATACTGGAGGCTGTCAGCAGGAGCACTTTCCTCTTCCATAAGAGCTCACCTACAGTAGCAGGGCTTTCTAGCACCAGGATTTGAAATACTATCATTTTAGAGTGTTCAACTTACTCAGCAAGACTGTGGTCTGCAGCTCACTCAGCATCAAGCAGCAGAGAGAGCACCAAGTCAGAATGACATGGAGGAGGTGACAGGGCCACCTTTAGTGAGCCTGTAAGTGCCACCAGGCTGGGGGAGGAGCTCTAGGACTGACAAACACTGCCTGAAATTAACAGAATCATGGGGTGGTTTGGGTTGCAACAGACCTTAAAGCTCATCTAGTTACCAGCAAAGGACTAATGTACTCTGTCTTTTGCTGCATTCCCTCCTTGCACAAGTACTTCAACAGGTCTGTCTCATGAGGCACTGTTAAACATACATGAGGCAGGAAGATTCAGGGGAAGACCAATAAGAATGCAAAGAAAAGCAGCTCAAACCCATACTTTTTCCCTAATAATACAATGTGACAGCAGCCTCATTTGGTTTATTACTTTATTGAAAGTGGCAGATCCCTTTCAACATTTTTAAAAACTAAACCCATTGTTGCTTTGAATACTGGACGAAATTTGTGGGGATTGTTTCCTTTAAAAAATTTACTCATTACACTGCAGTGCATGTGAGTAATACTACAAGGTACCTTATAGACATGATTTGCTACCATCATGAAACAACACCTTCAGAAGCAGCAGGAGCCCTTCAGCTGCCTTTCTGCTGGGCTGCAGCCTCTGCCTTCCACCTCAGTAACTCCTGTTTTCCATGTTAACGCCTTCTCCTGAAGAAAAAATGGGTTTGGTCTGTTCTTCATAAACGCAGGCTCTGAGATGGCTCTCACCCCAGAGAAACACCACGCTGCAGCGGAGCTCCAGCAAGATCAAACAGCAGCACCTCTTCTCTACTGGACCTGTTCATAGTGTTTGCTGAGCCTGTACTTATCAATCAGAGATGAAGAGTAAAGGATAGTCATAAGCTAAAGTGAACATCACGCACTGGGGTTAGGGAATGTAGGGTCTTTTTGAGCTACTTTTAGCCCAGCCCTTACAATCTGCAGGTCTGAATCAAAGTACCAAAACTCACGCCTTGTTCCTAACAAAGTGGCCTATCTTTAAAAAACTACTGAACAGCCACAGCTTTTATTCTCAGTGGCTCTGGGAGAGCCACATCATTCACCCAGACACCCAAACAAAGATCTGGATAGCTAAGGTCCTGCTGACCTAATGGGAATATCTTGACAATTAGAGAGCAGATCTCTGGGCAAACAGCTATCAAAGTTATGTTCCTAAGTCTATTTTCTAGACCTTTACCATAGCTTTAAGATCTGTGCATTTACCTGGATTAAAGGTCTGTGTTTGTTATAAACTAGTATTATACAGAATGCAAAGCTAGTTAGGGATGGCTCCACTGGAATACCTTAAGCAGCCAATACGGCTGTCGATGCTTTGATTTCTCCACTAGCAAACACTACCACAGCCTGGCAACTGAAGCACAGCCCTGGCTTCAGCACGTTCCAATCCCAAACTGAAGAACAGCCAGAAAGGGAACGCTGAGAAGAGAAAGTTGATAGAAGTGTTTGTGAACCCCCAACCACATGGCTACTGTTGCTGCTTAGCCATCCAACTGATATCTTTCTGTAGAGGACAGGTTTCTTGCTTCCATGGCAAGCTGCCTTTTAAACTGAAGCCCTGTCAGCATCTTTGGCAGTTGTGTTGCCTCCTGCCCCCTTTTTTAACCCTTCTGCAACATTTGTGCATGCACAGAGGGTGTCTGCTCTGCTTAGAGACTTCAAACTGCATATCTAGTTGCTTCAAGTTGCAGAAAGCACCAAGAAAAGGAACTCCACAAGCTCCCAAACAAATGTAACCACTTTGCCTTCCAGTCCCTGCAGACCCAAGGCAAGTTCTGCTGTTGCCTGAATGAGGTGAACGGAAGCCTGATACAAAATGTGACCCAGAGCCAAAAAAAGTACAGTCAGCAAACCCATGCTCCTGTGAAAGGACCCGCTGGGAAAGAGCAGCAGTGTATTAGCTCAGCTGCTGCTGTACTTGACAGTATTTCATTACTAGTGTGTGAAGGAATTGAAGCAAACCTCCAGAACAAGTGGAGAGCTGCTCAAACTTCCAGAGGCATGGAAATTTTCCATGCATAAAGAGCTTCCAAACATACCTGCACATACACATTACTGCTCACAAACACTTTTTCAGGAAGGGCAGGAGGCTAGAACCGCTGGACTCGCCTTTGGGATATACCTCAATGGAAAAGAATCTCCCTCTTTTTCCAGCAGCCGGGCATTTACCAGTAACAAGCTGTGAAT
This sequence comes from Psittacus erithacus, assembly GCA_009867235.2. NCBI lineage: Eukaryota > Metazoa > Chordata > Aves > Psittaciformes > Psittacidae > Psittacus > Psittacus erithacus. The sequence continues at coordinate 59,710 of WYDI02030471.1, forward strand.
CAAACCAAGCCAAAATGGATACATCCATAGGGAAACAATTAAAAACTGCATTGATTACATTGTAAAAACAATTAGACCACCCATCTCGGGTTCTGCAAAAGGTCTAAATTGTACTTGCATTGCAAACCCCACCCTGGGTTATCATGAAAACGTGTAATATGGAGGCTCTGAAATGTCCTGGAGTCCGTAACACAATGTTGCATCCAACAGCAGATGGTGGTCTGGATTAGAGATGTAGTTCTTATGAAGCTGGAAAAAATCCTTCCCCCCTCAAACAAGCAGCAGGGAATGTCAGCGTCAGCGGGCAGAGGTCAGGTGGTTCCGACTGTGTGAAAACCTGCAGGAAGGAATAATGCATGGAACTGGGCACTGCTGTCCACTGCAAGCCCCCATGCACTGCACCAACCCATGCAGCTGCAGGTGAAGGGGTAGGTCTGGATGTGTTTTTCCCCACTCCCATCGCCACTGCCAGTTTTCTAGATAAGGAAGCCTTGAAAAGCTCTTTAATAGAAGCTAAGGTGGTGGAGTTGTTTTCTGGCTTTTAAGACCCAATTTTAGGCTAACAAATTTTGAGCACTGGTGTTTTACAAGAAGAAATTAACAAAGGCTTCCGAGTTCTTTAAGACCTTCAAAACAAAACTCTAGTGTCTTGCCCTTTGCATCATCCAGAAATGCCATTTCTAGGCTGGTAGAAGTGAATGATCTGCAACAGAAGTAAATGCTTGGAAAGCCCAAGCTCAGGGGTGTAATGACTGTAAAGCTTGGCTGGTATTTACATCAGCAACCCAGAGCAGAGAATGGCTCCTTTGGTTATACATATAGCAAAATACTTCCAGGCTTCTAACCAGTGAGGCAGCAAATGTTATGTTTCTCGGCTAGGGAGAAAAGGGCAAGATTTAGGACAGCCTGCTGTGAAAGGGAGGTAAGCCACATTAATGTTAAATAAAGCCTGAGAAGCGTATGATCAGCATCTGACATTGCTGCCTGCAGCACATGGATGTGACTGAACTTGGTGCCAGTAATGGAGGCAATTTTGATGCAGCACCTGCTGAGCAGCAAAGAATTAATTCTACTAGACTATACTCCTTCACTGGTTTTGGAAGTAATTCACTCCAGGAAAAACAGCCTTTCCTGCTACCTGAAGCTGGGCAAGCAGAGTGACCGGCTGCACGTAGTGCTGTGAAGCACGTTCCTTGCAATGAAACAGATACTCGCTATTCCAGAAGCGATCTTATGCCATTTTGCATAGTCCTTGCTGCCTGAGTAATGGGATCAGCATGACATCATATGTGTATACACACACACACACACACACACACGTGTGTGTCATAGAATCAGAGTGGAAGGGGGGTGGAAGGGACCTTAAAGCTCATCCAGTTCCAACCCCCTGCCATGGGCAGGGACACTTTCCACTAGACCAGGTTGCTCCAAGCCCCATCCAACCTGGCCTTGAACACTGCCAGGGACGGGGCAGCCACAGCTTCTCTGGGTAACCTGTGCCAGGGCTTCAGCACTCTCACAGGGAAGGATTTCCTCCTCATGGCTAATCTAAGTTTCCCCTCTGTCAGTTTAAAGCCATTCCCCCTTGCTCTGTCACTACAGGCCCTTGTAAAAAGTTCTTCCCCAGATTTCTTACAGGCCCCTTTAGGCACTGGAAGCTGCTATGAGGACTCCCCGGAGCCTTCTCTTCTCCAGGCTGAACAAGCCCAGCTCTCTCAGCCTGTCTGCAAGAGGAAGGTGAATAGCAGCACCTTGCTGTGCTCTGCAACATTCATCTACACTACAGAAACCTGTTCAGTGTGCAAAAGGACTCCTGAGGCAGGAAGAACTGCTTCATTAAATGTAAAGCAGTCAGAAGTGACTTGGCTGACCTAACAGACCCTTGTCATCAATATTCACTTTTTGGTTGTCTTGACTGCTCAGTTCCAGATTTTGACAATGGATCAGTTCACTGCCTGCTCCAGCCCAGCTCACACCCCAGAGGACACTCACCTTTGTACCCGTTCCACCATGTGTGCTATCAGTTTGTCAGAGATGCCTGGGCAGGACTCCTCAGCCAAGCTAAAGGCGTTCTCCAGCTCCTCCATAGCTCCCACATTGCCTCCAGTCTGCTTGTGCTTATCTTTAAGCTGCAACCCAGAAAGGGTGCGTTAGTTCCTTATCTCAGAAAAGCACTGATCAAGCACTGCAGGGCAGCCATTAAGTCCTTTTCCCTTCTAGTGTGACTCCACAAGGCTGCAGAAGGGCAGAAACATTCTTCTGAAACAATCAAGAAGGGCTCTTTTTGTAGGTCCGGAAGATGAAGTCCAACATCTGAAGTTCAGACTTTCCTCCAGGTACGAACAGCAATTAAAGTCTTTAACAAACAGGCCTAAATGTACTTTTAAGCAAACTAAATGATACTAGAAATGGATCAACAGCCGTGAACACCTGTAAGCAGTAACAGAACAAAGAACTCAGCTGCATCTGAGCCAGTACAGTCACCCTTGCTGCTAACGACAGCTTAGCACCCAGGCTAAAGGCTTGCAGACAGGTAGGCCAGAAAATACCCTAACACCAGGAGTCACTTGCCACCACTTTGAGTAACAACAACAAAGTCTGAGTTGCTTCTAGTGACTGGGAGGCTGAGGCACACTATGGATCCTGACCCACTCCCCCCCCATGACAGACCTTTCCAGAGGGATAGGGAAAGGAAGCCCTGCAGTAAGATCTCCACATGCAGCATCTGACCAGGTGAAAAGCCTCTATCATGGTCAGCGCATGCCAACTAGGCCTCACCAGCCACAGGTCTGCTTGCATATGGTTGCAGTTAATTTGAAATAGGTAAACCTCTGTCATGAAGGAGTTCCTGACAGGTCACTGATGCTGAGCACGAAGGAGTCTGTCACTGGAAAACCCAGTCACATCCTCTGCAGCACTTCCCTTACTTCTCACACAAGCAGCTCATGTGGCAGTCCCTTCCCTAGTGTGCATCATTACACAGTGAACTGAATAGAGATGAAAACCTTTTGTGGAACAAGCACTATCTGCCAGCTACCACTGTCAAGTTAGATTAAGCTCCTGTTAGGCTACGCTGATTAATGGGCTTTACATAAGCCTCGCATTTTTGTGCCTGCAATTCTAGGATCAGCCTTTCCTGCAAGGTGCAGAGAGCAGGACAATGTGAATGCTAATCCCAACTGCACTGTCCCTGTGCTCCGCATCCCCCACTGGAAGCAAATGGTTCCTAGTCAAAAAGAGCTGCTGCCTCTTCAGTGGTGCAGCTGCTCACCAACACAAAGCCTCAGCTGGGGGAGCAACTCACTCATGCCTCTGCTCTTTCAGCAGTGGGGGTAGGGAGCATGGAGGGCAACTCAATTACACATCAAGGATACAGATTTCTTAGGCCAAAAATAGTTATGATGCTGAAGCCAGGGGTTTGATTTGACATCTACCTGATCAAAGACTGCCCTGCCTGCCCCAGAGCAAAATGAGACACAGGTCCTGCAGGTAAGGTGCCAGTCTGTTATCAACCAAGCCACTGACAGCAACCTGTGATGTGAGCAGTCTGATCCTGTCACTTCCCACTGCAGAAGAGCTCCTTGGAGGTTAGCAAGGCACCTGCGCAAAGCTTCTCCACTGGCTTTTATTCACTGCTTGGCCCTTCAGGCCCAAATACCTTACCTTTTCTCTCTGCCCAGGAAGGGCAAATGGGCTTCTAGATTTGCAGTTGCCCACATCTGTGTGAGCACCGTGGGTCATTTTCAATATACAATTTCAATAATATACATGCAGGGAAGGCACAGAAAAGATGAACAGCATCTCAGTAAGATTTCAATTCACAAAGCCCAGCTTCAGGCCTTTTATAGAAAGAGAGAGGTGAAAAGGTGCCAGGTTTATTGAAACCTGGCAGGGAAGTCTAATGAAAGGAAAGGAGGATCAGCAAATCTGGGGCACGGGAGTCAAACCAGCAGAAATGAAAGGTCCAAGTGGGCACTTCCTGCCTGCAACCAGTGCAGCAAGCTTGGTAAGGAGAAGCATGAAGATGCACCCATTGGTTTCGGGAACTTACAGCTCTGAGCACTCCCTTCCCCAGGAGGCTCCTAAACCAAAAGGACAGAACCATGTATCAGTGGTTATGCTGCACAAACAAACTGCCTGCATCAGAAACCAATGTGATTTATATCCATTTCTATCTCATAGGCCCAGGCCTACAAGACCCAGAGCATGTGTCTCATGCTCCAACCTCTGGAAGCCAGGCTCAGTGGAGCACAGAAGAGGCCAGTTAGCTAAACTCTCAATTTCCAAAGCTGTGCTGTCCCAGCAGCCTGCTTTTCAGAATGACCTCTGCTTTCTGCCCTGCAGCAAACCCTCTTTCCACATAGCACTAGACCCGAGGAGAGAGATTTGAGTCCAAAGACTATCCCTAAAAAAACACAGCACACTGATGGACCACTCCTGGAACAGCATCAGGATCCAGAAAAGAGCAAGTCACCAGGACCAAAGAAAGGGTCTCTGTGATCCAGCACCCCGAGAAAAGAGCCCTGACATGCAGCATTTCTGTAAGTGATTTCTTTTGAAGCAGAACCTCCTTTCCCACACTCTCCCACACACTCCTGCTGGAAACAGCAACTGAAGCCCACAGGCAGTAGCTTCCTTATGATTATCCTCTTCTCCCTTGAAACGTCACCCAGGTGGAAAGACAATTCAGCTCTCTGCTGATACAGGCACTATCCCATCATCATCATGAATGGTAGCTTTTAATTCCACATCCCCACCCAGAACACGAGGCAAGGAAACAGGGTGGATCTTCCAAACACATTTTCTTAGTCTACTTGCCACAGGCCATATGGTAAGTAACTCCTTGGCCTTGGTATGCCAGTAATAGCAGGCATGTACAAATCAAGAAGATGGCCTAGTAACTGGCAAAGCCAACTCCTGCTCTTACCCACCCACATTCCCCTTAGAGACTCTGCTGTGGAGAACTGCATATAGCACGAGGGCAGGGAACATGCACAGTGACAGGCAAGTTCCAGTACCTTGCCTGTCCTAACAGAAGCTGAACTTCAGCCACGGAGGCTGGGGACATCAGTATCCAGAGTTGTCAAGGCATTAGCAAACCTAAGACAGATACAGAACAGACACTCCTCTACCTTATCCTCATCAGAAGACAACACAGTAGTGCTATACCTCTAGGAACACTAGAGGTATATGTATTGGAGAGGACACTCCAGGGACACACTCACTTTCCCAACATACCTCAGTATAAGCCTCTGAACAGAGGCACAAATACTTCATAATCCCTTAATCCTGCTAGGTACCTCACTGCACCTCCCTTTCCTAAATCTTTCCCATTTACTGATCCATGCATGTCAGGTATCTCTTCTCCAACCGTCACAGACACCATGAAGGTTCTACTCACCTCCCCAAAAACTGGGTGAACAAGTGTGGGGAGACACTGTGACCGTGGTTGCCTCTTGATGGGCTCAGTAGGCTAGAAAGGAAGACGAGAAGAAGTTACAACCACAGGGAAAGGCTCCTAAAGCACACAAACTAAAAAGTCTTTAGTAAATTCACAGCATCTTATGGCAGCCCCCTCACCAGATCTCAGAAAAGCCACAAGCTGCAGTACCCTGATGATGTGGAAGAGGCAACTTTTGGGCACTAGCCCTTGATGCCATGCTAAAATTGATTTTAGACAGAACACAAGTGACTGGTAGGTTCCCCAAGACCCTCTGAAGCTTGTGTTAGTTCACTCCACTTCTGAAAGAACAGACAGCAAACAGACCTTCTGGGAACCATGAAGAGCCATTCCTTTGTGCAGCTTGCTCAAGGAGTTAGGGCGAATAGTTGGTGGGAATGTCCAGATTGGACCTTGGTCTCCATCCTCTGTGTCTGCATCACTGCAAATGAAAAGGGGAAAATTAAGAATAAGCCTCACTCCACACACCGGGTGTTTTACCCATGCCTTCCCATAGTCACAAACTCCCCCCTACCTGACTGTCATAACACCACAGGGCTGCAGGCATTTCCCTGTTCCAGGAAAAAATCCTAAGAAGAAACTGCTTCTGTCCTTACAGCTCATACAGAGCACCAGAGAGGCGAGCTAACTACTACATCATGTTTCTAAATCACCACAACCACCTTTCTGCTCTAGCCAGCTTGAAGACAGTTTAAAGTGCGAGTTGAATTTAGGAGAATTTATGACAACACAACTCACAACTTGAGGGGTTAGGGTTAGATGTTGCAAGCTAACCTCCCAGAGTCACCGCTCACTTGGGTGCTGCCACGACGGGGGAAGAGAAGCACTGCAACATCAGCTTGGCAACAAAGTGCCCTTTCCTCACCCAAAGCTCATCCTCCACATGAGTAGCAGATCACTCTACCCATGAATACACAAACACACAATCACAGTTGTTGCTGCAGTTACTAAAGCCTGCAGCTCTTTTATTTAACTGAATGTCAATAAAATACAGGCAATGAGCCTTGGTTATTAGTTATGCACAGATTAAATGTTTCTTGTTAGTACTTCTGATTCTATACACTAAGCAAAGAGGCTCCACAGGTTAATACTAGAACAGAATACCAGGTAACAGCCTGTTTCTTCAGGCAGCAATCACCTGCTGCCATAAACAGATGCTCATGTTTCCCCCTGAGCTACCGTAAGAGCTCCAACCCAGGTGGGGAAAAGAACCCAAGCTGTTTGCTGCAGGCTACCCCAGGGCATGAAGGGTATATAGCAGGGCACCCCTCCAAGCAGAGCATGTACATACGTATCAGAATCGCCAGAACTGGAATCTTCTCCATGGCCCTCTGATTTCCAGCGCTTGAATCTATCTATCAGCTCCATTAGGAATGAGGTTTTCTTGGTGTAGCGTGTGATGAACTTGTGCTTTAGTAATTCTTTAGCTGTTGGCCTCTGGAGCAAATAAAGAAAGCACGCTACATGTAACCATCTCTGCATGCTAACCAAGCAAGTGCAATGACTTCAATTCTTGCCAGGCTTGCCTGTCCATTCTGTAAGCTCAGTACTTCCTTCTCTCCAGAAACCTTGCACCAAGGTCTTCTGCTAAATAAATCTTTGACCTCTGCAATACTTGACCCAAATTCACAGGTAGATAGCAATACTCACAAATCGAGGATCCTTGTTGAGGCAGGCTTCCACAAACTCCTTGAAGGGCTTGCTGTGGTGACCCTCAAGTGTTGGAGGGTTATTTTTGGGGATCAGGAAGAGAACCCTCATAGGATGCAAGTCGGAATTTGGAGGCTCTCCCTTTGCTAGTTCAATGGCTGTAATTCCAAGGGACCAGATGTCTGCCTGAAAGAAGAGCAAGAATAGTGACAGCACAGAACAGCAGGGAGCAACTCTGCAACATGGGAGCATGCAATTCTAGCACAGCTGAAGGGCTGATCACATTAAATCAGGTGGGGTGTTTCAGGTCCAATAGACAAACTTCTCCAACAGATCCTGAACCGTAACAGGAAAGTATCATTCTTGCAATAAGCAACACTTCTAACCTCTGTATTAAACCTAGCATCATCTTATATAAAGTAGCACCAAGTAGCAATCCTCCTGCTCCCAGCTCACCTTGAAGTCATAAGCAGACTGTTTGATGACCTCTGGTGCCATCCAGAATGGAGTCCCAACAAAGGTGTTTCTCTTGATTTGTGTGTCTGTCAGCTGTCCAGCCACCCCAAAGTCAGCCAGTTTCACATCTCCTTGTTCCGAAAGTAACACATTGGCAGCTGTTCACACAAATAAGCATTAAGTCTGAATTGTGTCCAGCCCACACAGAACTGAATACTGAGAATAGACCTCCTGTGACATCCTCCTTTGCCCCAGTGAAAACCCTCAGCACAGAATTATCTCTGCTGGGTAACATGGAACAAGTTCATACACTTGGCTACATCAGAAGGGAAATATTTCTAGAGTAGTAGCAAGAAGTAGATGTGAAGGGCCACACAATCAGCTAGATGTGATCTCTGGCCACACAAAGACCAGAGGGCAGGAAAATAGTTCAAATGGTCTTATTTCTTTTTCAGAGTAGCATTAGTACAGGTTAAACAGCAGATGCTTCTAAAGAGCTCTCAAGGCCTGGTCTTGTACTGCCACTCACTCTCTCAGCTTAAGACAGTGACATTGTGCAGGTTTGTGGATGAGTTTTTCATAGGACTTCTCATTCTGAGACAGACCCTACCTACAAGCTTTCAGCATTTCCCCACTCTGCTGGCAGCCAGCAGTCCTGCACAGCTTGAAACGTGCTAGACATGCGCAGCCTCACACACGCAATAGAATCTTTTCAACATATTCCCCTGCATGAGGTTTCTCTGCTCTGCTTGCTCAAATCCCCTCCTGCAGAGAGTCAGAGCAGTCAGCATCCAACACGGGCGACATCTTCACAGCACTGTCCTCCCACCCCCCTGCTGTTCTTTGATGCTCTGTGTTTGGCGTGAGACTACTCTTTGAGAGGCAGATGCCAGGTCTCTCCACACTGCATACAGCCAATGACTATAAAAATCAGGCACAGGATAAGCTGACACAAGCTGCCCTGATTTTCTAGTGCTGTGAACCCTGCATGAGGACAGCTCACCTTCACAGGAAGTTATAATCAGCATACACATGCCTGCTGTCCAGCAGTAAAGCAACTGTCCAGACATAACAGGCAGCTAGTATTTGAGCATGCCTTTCATTTCCTTTGCTTTAGCCCCTTGCCTGCCCAAACTGCAAATACCAGAGAAGAGCTACAGATCCTTACTGTTACTCTAAACCCTAAAGACATGAAAACCATGAATCGCAATAAAAGGAAAAGCATCAGATTCAGAAACAAGCCACCCAATAGGGAAAGCAGCACTGAGAAACTGTCTTTGAAACCTCTCAGATTACTGCTGTACAATACTGCTGAATCTGGTATTAGTAACATCCCTTACAAGAGGGAGAGCTGAGCTCTCCATTGCTCACCTTTGATGTCCCTGTGGATCTTTCTCTCAGAATGCAGATAATCCAAACCCTTCAGGATTTCTCTCAGGATAGTAGCTATGTAAGTCTCCTCCAGGGGTCCTGGCTTCAGCTGATAAAGGGCAGAAAGATTACTTAAAAGACGGTGATGGATGCCTTGGATTTTCCAGCCTCTCAGTTTGTTTCCTGGAAACTCTGGCCAAGCCGGTCACACTCAGCAGGAAGCACCTACTGCAGGCCTGGTACTCATTCTGCAAGCAGAATGCCAGACTCTGCACCTGGCAACATTAAATGAAAAATCTTTGGGGGGTTTTCTATTAGTCTATTAAAGGCTTCCCAAACAGCAGGATGCTCATCTCCACCTTTGGCCTGGAAATACTTTGGTGAACAGAACATCTTAACAGTTTCTCCTGTTCAAGTTTGTCTGCCAGCATGTAAATACTGAATTTTAGCCACTGCAATGGCCCGGAGGACAACTTCTACCCTCTGGCTGTGAAGTCTTATATCAGAGTTCTTCTCCTTTCCATCAGCTCTCCTCTAAACAAGTCTTGCCTTCTCAGCACAATAATTGAGTTTCTCACACTATGATGACTTCTGCTGATGACAGCTCCCCCCAAATACACCCTTCCTCAAGTCAGTGCAGGCTCAGCAGTTTTCATTACATGACCTTAGTTACTGCTCTGGAAAAACAGGCTTTAATGTCCTAAGGAGAAAGCCAAGATCCTGTGACAGAATACAGCACAGCAGAACTTCACTCCTGTGTTTATTCTGCATCTGTATTCCCTTAAAATCTGGGGTAACTTGTTAGACATCATTTGTATCATCAGACACTTGAGAACCCTGATTATAGGTCCCTGCTGAGCCTGATGCCATGCAAGCACTGAACAGTACCGGGTTCTTATTAGGTAAAGTATGGATTTACACTGCTCAAAAACAACTAACTGCTGTTTACACTTCAGTTCACTAGATCTTCCATTGTAAAGCAGCAGAACACACTGGAGAAGAGTGCTTTGACAGCTGAGCTCCATGCAAACTTTTCTGCTGTTCAAGAATATGCATAAGCAGTGTGTCTGTCCTGCACTACATACCCTGCAGGCACATAGTTGTCAAAGGGATGGTACGCGGCAAGTGAATGTCTGGCTTACGTGCATTTCACAAACCAAGGCTCCAGCCAATGTTTTTCACGGTCCAAAGCTTACCACGCACTTACCAAATCCAGGGCAGAACCTCCTCCTAGGTACTCCATGATTATCCAGAGCTTAGTGCCCTGCAAGCAAGAGCACAAATTGAGAGCAAAAACAATAACAAAATCAGATAGAAAAGTGAAAGACCCCAGAGGCAGCAAGACACATCAGTAGTCCTGTACACAATCCACAACACCTCAGCTCAAGGAGGCTTAAGGAGGGAATTCCCAGCTCCCTGTTTTCTGATGACCCAGCATTATAGTGATGGACCTGCCAGCTTGAGGGGTTCAATCATCAAGACGCTTTCTTACTCCTCAGAGAAGAGATTTCCAGACTGAGGTTCACAGGGTCCTGGTAGAAGATAAGCCGCAGATCCATGAAGCCTCAGCTTGCTTGTTGTTTTTAGCTGAAGGCTGAGAACATGCATTACAGCCTTTGAAAAATGTGCATAGATCAGGATCCATAGAGCTCAGGAACTGTTTGCTACAGATCCAGTGTTACTGCCTCTCCAGCAGCCGGCATGCAGACACCTCTTCTGGTCCCCATTACTAACAGCTTCTGTTGGAATTCCTAAACCTGTTCTCAATGCAAGTGGTACCAGCGCTCCTCCAAAGAATCAGTTCCTGTTCTTTCCATGATTTTTGATGAAATGATGACCACAAGATCATAGAATCACAGAACTGTTTGGGTTGGAATAGACCTTAAGATCATCTAATTCCAGCCCCCTGCCACAGGCAGGAATACCTTCTACTAGACCAGATTGCTCAAGGTTCTGTCCAACCTGGCCTTGAACACTGCCAGGGATGGGCCATTCACAATTTCCTCGGGCAACCTGTGCCAGGGCCTCACCACCCTCACAGTAAAGAACTTCCTTATATCCAACCTAAATCTGCCCTGTTTAAGTTTAAACCTATTACCCCTTTTCCTATCACTAAGTCCCTGGTGAAGAGTCCCTCTCCGGTATCTTTGTAGGCCCCCTTCAGATACTGGAAGGCTGCTATGAGGTCTTCATGCAGATTTCTCTTCTCCAGGCTGAAGAGCCTCAATTTTCTCAGCTTTTCTTTGTATAGGAGGTGCTCCAACCCACTTATCCTCATGGCCCTCCCCTGGGATCACAAAGTACAACTTCAAACTCCATTTTCTTCCACAGGCATAAAGCCCTCAATGTTATTACCTTAAAACTGTGGTATATTGGAAAAGTATTCCACAAATTTCCTTTCAAGAATGGTCAAACAAGGGAGAGGTCAGCTTTTTCAACAAATAATCTACCCAGTGCAGTGCCTGCTTTTGGGACCACATTGTACGAGGCACCTCATTTCCATGTGCTCTGCAAGTGTCTTAAAGCCCAGTCTCCTATTAAGACCAAATACACACAGTGAGCAGAGCCACTGCAGTTCCTGCTGCCACACTGACACTCACAGTTTGGATACTCTGCAGTGCTGCATGCTACTATCAGCTGCAGCACCTACAGAGAAGCCCACTCCATTCCCAAACTGCTGGCAAGAAAATTGCCACAGCTTTGCCCTACCTTCAAGTAGGAGCCATAGTACCGCGTGATGTAGGGACTATCACACTGGCTGAGCACTGTAATCTCCTGCTGAATGTCCTCAATTTCATCCTCAGCCTCTTCCAGATCAATGATCTTGATAGCAACCACCTCCTTGGAGCGATTGTCGATCCCTTTATACACTTCACCGAACGATCCTTTGCCAATTCGCTCCAGCTTGGTAAACAGTTCCTCGGGATCAACCCTGGAGTGCTACACCAGAAAGCAGAGACAGGAGAAGCCTGTTAAGTCCTACAGCAGCTTGCAGAGTGCCATGCACACACATACAGCTCATCTCCCTATCTGTGCATCTACAATGTTGTTTAATTCATCCAAAACTCACATATCCTAAAAAGTCTTCACGTGCTGAGAAACTTAACACAAAATAAATCCAAGAATGGAACTCAAGAAACCTCTTGGAGAGGCTTTCTGCCCCTACAGCCCATAGTGGGAGAAGAAGGGGAGAGAAGCCCTGAAGAAGAATGTCAGCAAGTATCTTTATGGAAAATGTCAACTCCTTTGGGACAAGACTGCTCAACTGCAGGCACTAAATTGGTACCCAAGCAGCTCCATGAGCAAGCACTTGCTCACACTGGAATAAAAAGACAGGCAAAGGTGTACCAGAACCAGCCTTCTTCTGAAGAGCCAAATGAGAAAATGGGCACAAGAGGCCATAGGAAGTTCACAGAAATGTCTCCTTAGTCTGCCTTCCTGCACTCAAAGAATGGAATTATTTGAAAGATTTGAACCCTTTCCTACTTGTCTGGAAGTTGAAATACTACAGTAATATAAAGACCGGTTCACATTAGCTGCCTTCTCGTCTGCAGCCTGATTTCCAGGCAGCATCCTGCCCAGCTGTCTTCAGATGTTTGAGAGGGAGTCTCATCTCCTTTGGAGGGTCAGCAGCAGAGAGGCCAGACACCTGCCTGTCCCAGAGGAGACATGAGAGCTGAATGGACATCCAGTCTGCAGACCTGCTTTTCTGGAACAGCCTCTCCTCTGGCTGGCACACCCAGATGCAAAAGCAAACAGCATTTCTCTCATTAGATAAGCACATAAGCTGGGAAGCTACTGACACAATCATCAGAGACATACTGACTCTGTAACAGCAGCGTCAAAGTTAACTGTTTATTAAGATGAGTATGGACAAGAAAGGGAAGAAATCAGAATCATTTTCTGACGCTACTTCATTCTCGCCAGCTGCAGACCAGGAGGTCCTGCTCTGCTTCAGGCTCTTCACCACTAAAAGGCTCTTTTTGATTAGCCTGTCTTCTTTAAAAACAAGTCTATTAAAAAACCAAGCTGGAAAACATGGCCTGGCCCAGGAGGCAGCCAAGCCGTTACAGTGAGCTTTCCAAACCCAGAATGTCTCAGTCTCACCTCCAACATGTTACCCAGAGCACCGTTCCCTTGTGAGCGCCTTGAGCTGGCAGAGATTTTATCTGAGAACAGAGCAGCTGCATTCCTCCATCTAACACCAGGTTCCAGCAGTAGAGCCATCACCAAGCAGCCCGACATGCTGCTTAATGATTAAGCCAGCCAGTCATTACAGGTTGCTTGCATTCTGTGCCCCGTGCATTGCTATACGGGACAAGCCAGGCCCAGAATGAGCTTTACTGTCATCTCATTCAACAGGATTTCCCCATGCATTTGAGTCCAAGATACAGAAGGATAACCAAATATCCTTGCGCATCCATGGCAACATTGAAACAGGCTGTACTTGGAACAAATGCACTGGAACAGACTGGAGGGGATATGCAGAGATGAAAGGAACTGGATTTATATGAGAGGGACTGGAAAGAGGGAGGCAGTGGAAAGGAAGAGGATTTGAGGTATTGAGAAATGCCAGCAGACAACATAAGAATGATGATTGCAGTACAGGGAGAACAGTCTGGCTAGTCTAGGCTCATGAGAGGCCAGAAGCAGTTTCCACCTCCAGACCAACTTACAGGAAGGGGCAACAAGGTGGCCCAGATGTTACCCTGCACAGTCACTACAGCACCATAAAAATGCCACTCACCATAGCAGCCATCATCACACATCAGGGAGAAGGGAGAACAAGAGGATCATCTCCTAGAAGCACCTGGCTCAGCTGGTAAAGAAAACTATCCACAGGAATCCTGCAGAGAAGCAACCCTGTGAGAAAACCTTCCTCTTCTCTCATGTAAGTATTTTTGCCATGAGAAAAGAAATGGCAAGGTGTAAGTTACTGCATCCCTCCTCACGCTGGCATGGCACATCAAAGAATCAGGACTGATTTGTAAAGAATGCAACATAAAACAGAAGAACACTGGCTACTGCAGGCAGGTTTTGGGACAACCACTATTTTATGTACTGAGCTCTGTAATTACAGACAGCTTCGTAATCAAGCTTCCATACTTTGATGCCAGTTGATCCCAGTTCCTATGGAACAAAGTGAAGGAATCAAACCTTCCTAACAAGCACATGGAAACTTTGCCCAGGGGACTCAGGAAGATGGTACACCTCTGGTGGGGAAAGGAGAGAGAACTACCACATTAGACTGGAACAGGAACCTTTGTTTGTAAGTGCTGGATTTACCACCCCAGTACCTGTCACCTCAAAACTGACTTGGAAATGCTTCAGAGCCTAGGTGGCAGGGCAAAAGTATGACTCTGTGGAAGGCCTGAGGATGTGGAATCCTTGACAGAGTTGCCAAAAGTCACGCAAGTCATACCTAGCAACAGCCAGAACCTAGTGGGCAAGTATGGGCAAAGTGGAAGAGTCATTCCAGCCATGGTTACATGCTCCTGGATGTCTGCTGCAGGACCAGAGTCTGCTAAGGAATCTTTTTCACTTTCTGTAAACCTGGAGGAGGAAACAGCTCATCCCTGGTTCAAGCAGGCCAGTGTCTGCCCAGCAGAGGCATTGCCAGTTGGCATTTTTGTGGAAGCAACCCTGAATTCCCATGACAAAATAAGATAAAATTATGCTCCTCTGCAGGACATCTGCTCGATTGTCCATTCAAAAGGTTCCTATTTGAGCTACCACATGGTAATTTGCTGACGATGAGCAAACATTCAGATCAATGGGCACACAAGCCTCAGCACTCACCAGACAGCAGGACAAGTGCAGTTATGCCAGGAATGGAGAACAGTGCAAGAGCACTGCTCCATCAGAAGAGAAGCACACTGCCACACTCAGGGAGCTCAAGCAGTAGGAGCAGAGGAGAAGGCAGCATTCTGTGTAGCCTGACTCTCCCCTACCCCATTAAATCTGAGGCACTGCAATGAGGAGTATAACCAGCATGATCTGTTCCTTTTCTAAACATGAGCTGATCTCAGTGACAGTCTTGTTAAGAGAATCATCCTGGCTGCAGATCCATGTTCTGTAACTGCACAGCTACAAATACACCTGAAAAACTTTATTAGCAGAAAGTATGAGAATCCAGACAAAATGAACATTTCACCTGCATAAATGAGCACGGCTAACCCAAAGCAGCTTATTAGCACCTGTCAACTGTGCAACTGCTCACCAGCTTGGGGTCTTTTCACTTTCTTTGACATTCACAGAACCCACCAGGGCTGAAAAATGGAGCTGCAGACCAGAGTCTGAAGAGCTAGCTGACCATCTGCTGATCCTCCTTCTACTACAATGCATGAAGCCTTTAAAAGATGGTCACCTCCTCACACCTTTTTGGTTGACTGTCAACCACACAGCAGTTCTGGAGCAAAAAGCCTCATGTTCTTTCTCCCATTGAGAACAGTCAGACACTAGAGATGGCTCAGCTAGGCATGAACAGGACTTTGGAGGGAGAGCACACAAAGCATGATCTCAACTGTACATGCAGGAAGGAGAGGAAAGAAGTATGAGAAGGATGAGGACAATCTACTGGCAATGTGCTCCACTTCTGCCCTCCACGGCCTAATCTCTCAGCACAGGAAAGAAGGATGCTCTGTCATGACAGGTGTGGGGGTGTTTGCCATCACGACTGGTGATGCCATGTTTTAAAACAGAGTGACTCACTGCAAACATCAGGAATTAAGAGTTGCACCGTGTTCTGAGGCAAGCCTGGCAGTAACACCAGCTGCTTCATGAGGAAAGTATGGGTTTGGCAGCTCTGCCACCTCCAGCTGCAGAGGCATGATATCCATAGCCTTTGAGAGGAGACTAGAGAAGAAGGGGAAATAACAACCCTCATTTACCCAAACTGCATGCTACATGCTGACCTCTGGGCCATCAAGAGACATATCCACAGCAGGTACTGTGTTCTCTTTGGGGATACCAGCTTTGTATCTGGAAACATTTGAAAGCTTCCTTGTGTCCATGAAATCTGTGCACAGCTCTTTTCAACTGCCAAACCTGAGACAGTTTTGAACTTCTGGAGTATAGACAAGAAGTTTGTGTTCAATGCTTTGAAACACATGAATGTGTCTGAGCCCCGACTTGCTTCACAGGTCGCATTCTTTTGCTTCAAGGGAGGGAAACATTATTTAGCTAGAGAACTTGAACTGCTTATTCAAGGTCACATAAGGAACAACAAAACTAGAAGCAGAGCTCAGATCAGAGCTTTACACATAATAACACAAACACATCATCTAGCAGAAAGACCGGAGGCCCACTGTGCTGTATTTACACAGCAAAGGGGAATCAAGAGAGAGCCAACTAGCTGAGGCACAGAAATGGAGGCACAGACATAAAGCAACCTGGGGATTTGCCTCAGGTAACCCTGCAGATCAGCAACAGAACTGGAAATCAAAGACAAGACAAGCCTCTGACATTCCAATCCAAGTATTAGTCTCCGGATTTTCACAGCGCTTCCCGCCACTCCCTAAACTCTGAACAGAACATCAGGCCAATTCCCACTGCCCTTCCACCAAGCCTCAGTTACACAGCTTGCAAGGTCCCATCAAGGAGTCCTAAAGAGACCTGAGAAAGGACAACACAGATTGCTTTCCTATTCCAGGACCAGACAGAGACTCATGGGATTACAGAATCTGAGAATGCCTTGCATTTCCTTAAGCGATCAGAGATGAGACCACTGGAACTGTGATAAGCTTCATTAGTGAATGCTGTATACAAAAAAGCTTTAGAGCAACCTCCTCTGTAACTGCAGAACTCAGTTCTCAGCCCTACCCAGACAGCAGCCTTTCCTGTTCTTTTCATTTCTTTCCCTGTACAATGACTCACTCAGGTACTATACTTGCATTTAATTCCATACACACTTTGGGGAAAGAGTTTATGTGAAAGCCAGCATGCAAAATAAGATGCATTGCAAATCAGTTTTAAATCAGAAAAGACTTGGAGAAAGAATCACCTCAAATGCTAAAGTTTTTAGTATTATAATGCTACACCTAGAAGCAGAACAGGAAAATCCCAGAAGTTCACACAAACAATGGTTTAACAGGACCCACGTTCAGTATTGACATCTGCCAATAATCAAACACACCCCACAGTCAAATCAGAAGAAAGAAAATTCAAGCCAATATCATAATGTGGTTTGGCTTTTAGTCATGACAACATCCTTCCACACTCCTTTTGTGCAAATGTCATCACAACAAACAGGATTTAACCACATCCATGAGGCTGGTATCTCCCTCAGAAGAATTAAACATTCAGCATCAAATATCGCTCTTTTGCATGAAGGTTATAAGCACTGGTTTCTCAGGCTGCTGTTATGACCACTTCAGTAAGGTGTGTCTGGCACAACCTGCACACACAGCTCTTTCAGTCCCCATTTCTGGACTTCCCCTTCAAAAAATACTGACAGCCAATGGCTCCTGTCCTCCTAAGAGCAAAGTTAACCTCAGACAAAGGCATGATACTGGGGAAAGATTCCCTTTCTATATGGCTGGCAACCTAACACCATCAGTCCAGCACCACCATGGAATAAGACACAAATCAATTGCCTAACAAGAGTAAGCTGAGACATGTGCAAGAAGAGATGAAGAGTGTCAAAAAATGATTTCCTGATTATTTGTTTTTAACTAATTTCAAGAACAAGCATAAGAATGTTTGCTCTTGATACAAGAGTTTCACACTAATTTTTAACTGCCACTTACCTGACTGGCAAATTCTCTCAAGTGGGCCATGCCTACAGGATGGTCAGACATCCGCTTTTCCAGAATCAGGGAGGGTTGGGATGTCGTAGCACAGGGAAAAAGTGATGCTTTCTCATCCACGGGTCAACTGTGACAAGCAAGAACACAACAGCTCTAACTTGAGGTCCTCAGAGCCCAGCTCATTCACCAAATGAGCTACCTGCATCTTTCTGCCTTTAATTTGCAGTTCTGCTTGAACCCACCAGCCCATTCGAAGCATGTCAGCCCCTCCTTGCAAACCCCACTTCCCAGTTCTTTCCAGACATGCCTTCCAGATTAGGGAACCTCACTGTAATGCTATACACTGACAATGCCTCAGGCACCATTTTCCCCACCATCACTTCAGTGTGCTCCCCAATATTACAGCTGCCCCTACAGCACTATCCCCTCATCACCACTCCCAGCATCTTCCCCAGCACAGCCCACGTTATCCTCAAACACCCCTTTCCTCCTACTCTTCCCCAGTAATCCTCTCGCTGAGAGCACCCCTCTGTTCCCATTCTCCCCAGCAGACTCACTTTGCAAAGCTCAGCTGCCCTGTGCACCTCCTCTTCCTCAGGAACCCCAACCCTGCCCTATCCCTGGGCACCCCCCACCAGTGCTCCCCAGACTCCGTGTTCCCCAGCAACCCTCTCCGCAGGGCTCCCTTGCACCTCAGCAACATTAGAGCCCTAACCCAGCCCGACACCTCAGCCCAGCCCGGTCCCCTCAGCTTCCCACAGCCCCACTCTGCGTTCCTCCCCATGATGCTCCCACGGCCTCCCCCAGCCCCGCTCATGGACCCTTCATCCTCCCTCGGATCACCCCCCAATCCCCTCAGACCCTCCCGCCCTATCACGGCCTCCTCGGAGCGCACCATACCAGCCCGTCCACAGCCTCCCTCCGCCCCACAAGGCCCTCTCAGCGCTCCTGTGGCGGATCCTCGGCCCGTAGAGCCCCCGGGGCCCTCCAGGCTGCGGGCACCGCCGCACCTACCCGGCCAGCCCGCTGCACCTACGGCCAGCAGTCCCCGCGCGAAAGGCGGCGCGGTGCCATGCCGGACCCCGGCACACGAAGCCACCGCCACCCCGCCGCCGCTCCGGGCTGCCCTGGGACACCGAGCTCGGCCAGCGCAGGGGGGGCGGGGGTACCGGGAGAGAGGTTGGGAGGGGCGGGCCGGGCCGGGCGCAACAACACGGCGCGGCGGAGGCCGCGGGGCGGGGGCAGACCGTGGGGCGGGGCAGGCCTCACCGCGCTGCCTGCCGGGAGGCGTAGTTCTCCCGCGGAGCAGGCCGGCAGTAGAAACGCCTCCGCGGACTACAAAGCCCGGCAGGCTGCGGGAGGAGGCGGGGCGGAAGGGGGGCGGGGCGCCAAAGCGGGGCCTTCTGGGGCAGGGAGTCCTCCAATGGGAGCAGCGCGGTGGAGGCGGGGGCACAGGGACTACACGTCCCAGAGGACACCGCGGCGCAGGCGGGGCTGCACCGGGCCGGGCCTTCCCGGCGGGGCGGGGACGGGTCCCCTTTGCCCTCCAGGGGCCGGGTGTCGCCGGGCTGCTCTGCTCTCGTACTGTCGCGGTGTCAGCTTGTCTCCTGCCCGCTGCCCCCGTGAGGGCGAGGGGCCGCGATACCCCACGAGGCGGCTGGTGCCCCCATTCCTCTGCGGGGAACCCGGCGGTGCAAAGTGGGCGGGTTCCCGGGAGCAGGAGGGGTGGGGGACGGGGTGCGAGGGCTTCTCATCACCCTTCACCCAGGGTTGGCGTTGCAGCGTTGTAGGGTGCCCCAGAAGCGTCAGTGAGATTGAGGACTGGTATCGGGTACCCCTGCTATGAGATAATACGTTTGTATGTAAATGACTGGTTGTCGGTTGGGGGGTTTTCAATAAAGGTCTTACTTGTTGGATCCCCGGTTGCTTGCGCTGATACCTGCCCAACCAGCCTTCTAGGCCCACACAGTATTGTGATCATGTCCTCTAAACGTTGCTATTCCAGCGCAGCATGTTGGCTTAGAGCTAGGAGCCAACAGAAGAGTCAATGCTTCTTGGTGAAGCAGGAAAAGGAGAATGGAGTTCTGTTCCAGTTCTGCTGCCACAAGGACCAGTGGTGAACCATTCCCTGGTTGTACATGTACAAATCACCGCACAGGGGGCTAAGTTGTGAGTTCCTGTGTATGTTACCTGGGAGTCATTTCACCCCAATGGCTCAGCTCTCCACCTCCAGTCGTGCAGACTCATTAATTTAGGAGGGTCGTTTCATTCTTTGCATCAGGCAAGAGGGCAAAAGTCTCATCAACAATGTTTATGTTAATTAATATGTCAAGTCTGAGCATACAACAAAAAGCTGTTGCACTAACCTCATCCGTAGACCTTAGTACAGTGTCAAGATAATAATGCTATGGAGCTACTAATGGCTGCAGGGAGGTGCAGCAATTCATAGAATGACAGAATGGTTTGGGTTGGAAGGGACCTTAAAGCTCATCCAGTTCCAACACCCTGCCAAAGGAAGGGACACCTTCCACTAGAACAGGTTGCTCCAAGCCCCATCCAACCTGGCCTTGAACACTGCCAGGGATGGGGCATTTGCTTGTTCTGTCAGCTGAATTTAGGGTAAGTCTTTAATAGAGGTGATCAGCATGTGTGCCCATCTTAAGTCACAAAAGCTGTCCAGATGTTCTAGAGCTGTCCCAGAAGCAGAGGAGTCAGAGGGGATTCAAATGTAGGCTGGTGTTCCTCCTCATCTGGGACCCGTGGGCAGCCTTCCTCGTAGCAATAGCATCCATGGGCAGGCAGGAAAGGTTGCATAAGAAGTGTGTGGCCTGGTTGCCATCTAGAAGAAACCACATACTGGTCAGTGGCTGGTCACCGTGGTTTGGACAAGTTGCACGCAGAGGTCTGGAGATGACTGCTGCGCTGTAAAGCAGTTATTTCTGTAACTTTCTTGTGTGGGGAGAGGGTTATTAATGTGCTCCAAAAGAATGAAGAAACAAAGTGCTGTCCCTGGGGAGCAGGCTGCCCTGCCCTCTCCATGACTGTCGATGGTGTATTTGTGTCCACCACCACTTCCATTTAATTCCCAGAATATATCAACTGGAGCCAAAGGAAAATAGAAGCGTTTTCTTACTCTCCTTGCTCCTGTTTTCAGTCAGTGCTGTATTCCGAGCAATCTAGTTCTCTCTTTTGTTGGATTAGTTTTTTCTTAGCATCAGCAATTGTGACTGCAGAACAACCATACTGCACGATGTGCATATATATACATATAATTGTGGCTTCAGCACCCAGAAGCTACCTGCATATTGTGCTAAGAGCAACACCTCCACAGAAAGAAAACCCAGTCACTGCCTCCAAGAGATCCATGCTTAAAAAGAAGACAGTCAAGCAAGTGCAAAAAAGGATGTATTTCTGCTAGAGGAAAGCAGCAGAGAGTTAATTACGTGTTGTGGGAAAATAAGGCTAAAAACCAAACATGTCTGTATATTTTGTTGAGGTTTCTTCTCACTTCTAAAAAGTTGTTTTTTCCCTATTGTATTATTTTCACAGGCATAAGTTGCTTTAGTGTTGTTTGGTTTTTTTTTTCTTCTCCCTTTTCTACTTATTCTGTTAAAGAGAGGCTTAAACATTCAGAATAAAGACAAATTACTCAAAACACACAGGTTATTCAAAACACTCCCCCTGCAGCCCTGTGTCCAGTTCTGGGGCCCCAACACAAGAGGAATGTGGAGCTGCTTGAGCAAGTCAGGCCACAGAGATGCTCTGAGGGCTGGAGCACCTCTGCTATGGAGACAGGCTGAGAGAGCTGGGCTTGTTCAGCCTGGAGAAGAGAAGG